>JANBXA010000734.1:4645000-4772500 GCA_030556225.1 Cricetiscus sungorus
GCGTGTGTGAGTAACAAAGTGTTATTTTGCTTTTCAGTAAATTAGAAGGAAAAACTGGCAGTAAGCTGGGAGTGGTCACTGGCCCATTCAAGTCATTCGTTGGGGACTTTAGTCTACTGTGAAATCTGTGCCAGCACCTCTACACACTCAGTCTGTTTTCCCCTCTTTAAAAGTGAAGCCATTCCAGCAGAATCCACCTCTTGGAGCAGAGATCTCTACATGGGGCTGACCTCTCAGTTGCCATTAAGTAGAGAAGGACAGGCTTGCTGCCGTCAAAAACAATGGGTTGGAGGATTTTTAGCATAGTATGAATGGAATCCCATTGTATCAGCTCAGTCACTGACCTCAAACAGTCGTATTTGTCAGTAGGCATTGGATGTAATGTCAGTGTTAGTAAGTCACCCTGATCCACCTAGGAAATGTGAACAGCCACTGAAATTGAACGTCTTCTGTTCCTCCAAAATGTGGAAGATTTCTATTTCTGGACGGACTAGTTGATAGGCTGATTCATGCAAATGATAGGAATAGGATATGAGGCATTGTCAACATACTAGCTTCCACTGTTAAAGTATATGCTCATTGTAAAATAACTTTATAAAATATGAAAACTGCATACTGTGCAACTCAGCACCCTGACAAATGTATTCATCTTTGCCTGGTCTGTGGAATGCAGAGTGGGAGATGCCAGGGATGAACCAGAAGGCGGGAATTCTGTCCCCACAGAGAAGCACTCAGAGATAATCACTGCTCAATATTTAAATGTTAAGCCAAAATCTTTCCAGCCACTTTATTTGCACACCTATACCCCACCCACATACTTAGCTTAGGGGACTGGAGCAATGAGCAGTTTGCAGCTGCTCTGGGTGTGGCCTGTTTCCAAATTGCAGTCCTTCTGGACTCACAGTCAGATAATGTAGACAGTATAGATTACAGAAAGCAAATACACATCAATGCATATAACATACAACCCCCCACCACCACCACCCCTCCTTCTAGTGTGACAGCAGCACATCCCAAAAGTTACCAAGGAATTGAATCCCTTCAGCCTATTACAAATTTACAGATTAAGCTGAATTCTTAGTTGGTGAGGGAACTGGCATTGACCAGATTCTAATTTTCTGCCAAAACAAATAGGATTGATTCATAGGCTCAAAGCTGTCAGTCAAAGAGCGGAGGGCGTTTCCTGGTGAAAGGTCAGTAATAGCTCGTCTGCCCTTGAGTCCTGCCAGTGGCTTCCTGCTGGTGGCTGGTACTCGAAATTCTTGTTTTCAGGCCAGGTCAAGTAGGGTCCAGTAGATGTAATGAAAGTCTGGGGTGGATTGGCTCTCTCCTTTTTATCCTGTTTATTTGCAGCAGTGATATGACAGTATACACTCCAAAGTCAGAAAGAGAAGCTAAGAGAAACAGCATCTTGTTTGCATTTTTAACTGACTCTGAAGAGCCATTGAAATGGCACAGTGAGGATCAGGTCCTCAGGCTAGAGATGCCCTTGGCGGGAAAAGGCACCTAAGTACCAAGTTTGGAATCAGAAGAAGTTTGGCTCATAATCTGAGTTTCATAGCTGAATTGGGGGAGTGCTGGCGGGGCTTTCTGAGCCTCAATTATTGTCTTCTATCAAGAGCACAGTTCTACTTCAGTCTTGACAGACATTTCTGGGTGTAGAAGTCATTTTTAAGATTATTAATTACTGGGGCTGGAGAGATGGCTTGTTGGTTAAGAGCACTGGCTGCTCTTCCAGAGGTCACAAGTTCAATTCCCAGCACCCACATAGCAGTTCAAAACTATCTGTAATTCATTTCCAGGGAATTCTATGCCCTCATATAGGCATAACTTGTAGGCAAAATACTATTGCAACATAAAATCAATAAATTATTTTTTAAATAATTATTAATTATATCCAGGGACACTGAAGGCAAGCTGCCTGCCTGCCTATCCAGAATACAGCAGATTGGGGTTGTGCATCCTCCTGGTGTTGTGCAAGCTGTCTTTGTGCCTGTACCAGCATCGGATGGGAATGTGCTTCCTGCCTGCAGCCGCGACAACGTGTGAAGTACACGGAGATGCTCAGCTTCCCCTGCTGGAATTTGTCAAGAACTCACATCCACATTCTGAAGGCTTGGAGTGACCTCCCAGGAGTAGCATGTGGCCCTTACATACTCTCAGCAGCCCCCGTGCAGACATGACAACACCAGCACCAAGTGCTGGCTTTGCTGGGGTCTGAAGGACACAGCTATTATGTCAGCTCAAGGCTGATTAATTACATGACTTGTATCTGGTGAATTTATGCTAAATTGTAAGCAGCAGGCAGCAAATGATGCTGGACACACTTGCACAATAGTGATTTTTAGAGAAGGCCTGGTTTGTGAAGCAATATAAGTAAGTAAGCTAGAAAGGGAAAACATTTTTCCTCTTCTTTTTGCTTTGTTCTGCATTTCCTACCAAGCTCAGAAAAGCCTTTTCTTTGGGGATTGACCTGACCCTAACGACTGATGTGGAAGTGGATTCCAGCGTTGCCTTTTGATGTGACATGACATGCAAAAACGACCTCCCGGGATCAAATCCAGTCAAATGTTCTTGCCTCATCCATTTTGGAACCATAGAAACTTAAGAATCGAGGGAAATGCCATCCAGGGAAGGGATCGTCTCCATATGAATAAAGTGACCCTGGAACATTTACCACAGGTCAGGACCACTTGATGCCAGTCAAACACTGAGGTCACTAGCAACACAAAACAAGTCAAAAGTGGCCTCTGTGCTCCCCAACCAACCCTCATCTGAACACATCAATCTTAGATGCTGTAATACTCTCACAGGTTACATCAGGCTTTTGATATTTGGAAAGGGGGCTCAAATTCAGTTTTTAAAACAAAAATGAACAGCAAACCAAATTGTGTTTTCTTTCTGTGGTGTTCATACAATGAAAAACTTTTAGGAAGAGTCCTGAATGTTGATTATGAGCAAAGAGATGTCAGTCTGAGGTCTAGAGGCATTCTGACTTAGTAATGACTTAGGGATGAAAACTATTGTTGTGGGTATGAGTTGCCACTATTACCTAAGGCTTTTTTTTTTCTAACCTCATTTGGAATGTATATCCATAGCTTCCAATAAACGTGAGTATTTACAATTCTTTGTGAACTCCACTCCCTGGGATGTTCTTTCTTGCTAATGACACAACTGCTACATTGCATAGAATATTCTACACAGACACTGGAAAAATAACCACAGAACTCTAAAATGTGGTTAGTGCTGTTTGTTCTTATTTAGAGCTAACACAATCTGTTTCAAGTGCTTTTTAGTAAATTAATCAATTATTTTCTCCATCTTAAAGAGTCAATGTCATTGTTGGTCATTGTTGATAATCAGTATGGTCTTTGGAATCAAACCATTTCTAATCCTGTTTTATAATTATTCATAGTTAATTTTACCCAATTTATACCAATTTTTAAAATACCACTTTTAAAATCTCAGTAAATGTTAATTGTATAGACTTCATAAGTTTTTGCCTAACACGACCTACTGTAAAAATTAGCCAATAAGGACAATTAACTGGAATTATCTGTGGCTACCTTGGAGGTTGAGGGAGAAGGATCTTTATGAGTTTGAGGTCATCCTGGTCTACACAGCAAAATCTAAGTCAGCTAGGACTGAAATCTGAGACCCTGTTTTTATGACAGATAGATAGATAGATAGATAGATAGATAGATAGATAGATAGATAGATATTGTGCCAATTGAAAACTAAACAGAACCCCTCCCCAGCAGATGCCTCTTTAGCACTCCCACAGAGTTGGAACCTCTCTTCTGTGTTCTAAGTTCTATTCAAGGCATCTTCCCTTGGCAAAAAATCTCATCTGATCAGGATTCAACCATTTCCATGAGATACAAATCCTTTTTCTGACCATACAAACTTAGTCAAAATTACATATTTGCAATGTCATAAATGGGGTGAAGTCTTCAAAGTAGACAGTAGTGGAGCTACTCATTCATTCATTCATTCATTCATTCATTCATTCATTCATTTTGGCCCTGTTACGCTTGATGGTAAAACAAGGGAGTCCTCCTTACGCTCACCATCACTGTGGTGTATAGCAGGTAATTGAGGAAGGCCAAGACTCCAGCCTGAGCCAGATCCAAGATGGGATGCCTAATGCCCCTTTTCATTTGCAGTCATATGGTTGTATGTCCTACCTAAACACCCTTTTTTTGGTTTTAAAGTAAATTAGCTATTTATTCAACCTCTTTTCATGCCAAAATGTTCTGTGCATATTCCACTAAAATCAGTACGTCTTCTGAAACAAGGACAATTGAACATCGTGTTATATTTCATATCAACTGATTATAAAATTATAAAATGAAAATGATTTATTGATCCCTTCTAAATCCCCAATAACCCAGCAGAAATGTGAGGCACAAAACTCTAGTTAATTTCTAGTAAAATGACCCAGGAAGAGCAGTCATGCAGTTGTCAAGGACGTTTACATAACATAATGTGTTAATATACAAAGACAACAAATTTTTGAAGCATTCTATTTCCTAAGGTTCTGCCATACCTGTATGTAACAAGAGACAGCATCCCAGGCCTACCATGTGACTTGCTCACGGTAGGTCTCAGCTTCAATATGAAGCTGTTAAAAACAAAGACCAAAAGCCCTGTTTTTTACATGCTAAATGTCTTATAAGAGTGTCATTAAACACAGTAATGAACTTAAAACAGCAAGAAGGTGGAGTTAAAAGAGTAACATTTCATTCTGAACAAAAATCATACAAAAACAAAACAAAACAATCACTGGCTACATAAAAATCTCCTAGCTAGTTAAAACCTGCACAAAACATGCACTTTAGAACCATTAGCTGTCAAGTTTAGAAAGTACCAGTATATACTAAGCAATTCCTCTCCAAAGCCAGTGTGTAGTCAAAATTAATTCAAATGACATAACACAAAAACATTCTATTATGACTGGAGTGGCGGTAAAGTCCAGCCTTGGGGGCTTTTTCATGCTGCAAAGGGCTGGGTATTCCTGGTTCATTCAAAACAGCATGCAACAGATGCTGCATATGCAACAGATGCTTTGGGTGCAACTAATGCTGCAGATGCAACTGATGACATCTACGGATGCCATTAACCTCAGTCAAGGGCAGGACTGATGGTACCAGCTCTGACCTCCCAGGAAGCACAGCTACCCTGTCCTCAAAAGTAGGCTGTGTGAGATCAAAGGCATTATGTTCTGGTAGCTAAAGATAACAAACCATCCCCCTCTTTAAAATCCCCTTCCAGGAGTAAATCAGAGTACACATAGGGAGACAGAAAATACACTTATCTACAGAGTAAGGATTTTGAATATTGATGTAATCCCTACTTGGGAAGTTTTTACTAGAGTCACGTCATTATTTCTGATTGCATCTTAAGGATGTATCCAAATTCAGTTTCTGGTGATTTATCGTTAAGTATTTCTGGTTAAAGAGATTAGCTTTGTTCCTAATTTCTTAACCACGAGTATGATTGCAAATTACTATCCCCAGACTCACCAAGAAGAGGGAAAGGTGCCCAAGCAGCGGCAACATTCACGACCTTTCACACAGGATTGGCAGGGGCGTGTCTATACATTGTGACTCCATTTGGCATGTCATCAGTCAGCTGAGCCCACTTAATCCTAGTTACACAGGAACTTTTTAGGCAGGCTAGGGGAGGCCTACATTGTGTGGGACTGATGGTAACTGTTCAGTTTCTTAGAAATTGCAAAGTAATCCTGAGCAGGCTTTTGGCTAACACAAAAAGGGGGATTAAGGTGTCTATCCTTCATAGTGCTCTATTCAGAGCTGTTCATCTTTCCCCACTTCCTGCATCCAAGGGTTCATGCAAAGAAAATGTGAACAGCAGCGAAAATTACCAACTTTGGAAACAGGGAGCCCTGACAACCAGAGCCCCATTAGGCTTATTCCTTTTTGTAAAAGTTGTATTGGTGTAGAAAGGATTCATGGCTATTTTCACTTCTCATTGTTTTAGCATTGAGTATACACAAATGCATTTGCAAGAACAAATGTGAGATCCCAAAGGAGGGATGCCCTGGAGGGTGAGAACATAGAAGAACATGAATGAATACCCTCAGGTGGAAACAACAGTGTATTACATCCTGAATGGAAAATTGGTCAACTTAGAAAGGGAAGTGAGGAATAGATGCTGCGAGGTTAGAGGAGGTTGGATTGATTTGGTTTGGGATGAGTGAAGAGCACAGGCAAAGGTTCTGTGGAAAGACAGTTGATGGAGGAAAACAGCACAGCTGAGTCAGGAGTGATAGGAAGAGCCTAAGCAAGAAACGCCTATAGGCCAAGGTGAAGCTTTATTCTGCATGGGAGAGACTGAGAAACTTCTGAAGTGTGTGGTTTGGGCAGGAAGAAAATAGAACACCACCATGGGCGGGAGGATCACAACTCACTTTATTTTTAAAAAGACCAGGCATGCTGTGGAGAACAGATTTGCACAGAGCTACAATGCTGCAGAGTCTTCTGCAAACCAAGGAAGAGATGTCTAAGAGTGCAGGCGGCTGGGATTGGAGGCCGCCACTTCTCTGGAGCTTTCGTGGTTAGAGTCCCTTTCCCCTGTGTTCTTTCAGAACCTGGCGTGGCCCATCTGATCCACGTTGTCCCATGGGCATTATCGTCACCTCCACTTTAAGCATGAGGGAGTGTAAGGCCTGGAAACATGTAGCAATGTGTGTTAAATCCCTGACCGCACACAGGGGATGGTGAAGCCCGGGGCCGACCAGAGGGAAGAAGAAGGAACCAGGACGAAGCAAACTATAAATAAGCTTTGTGTGTGTGAGAGACAACAGGAAGTTTTGGCTGTAGCAGAAAGTTGAAAGAGGAAAGTGGGGTAAATCTACCCCAATGTGGCAATTTACATATGAAAATGATGCATTTAAAGTAAACAGGGTGTGCTTCGTGCCATTTGGACTGTGGTCTCTCCCCAAACAGAACATTCCTGTGCACCTGACTCTACTCTTTCTGTGTGCTCCCCTTCTCTTTCAGTCCTGCTTCCTCTAATATCTGAGCACATAGAGACCTGTCCATGGCCGTTCCTGCCAACTGCCCTGCAAACCTTGTGTGCACTCTGATGATGCTAATGGTCTGACTAACCATGGTTGTGGATGGGGTTGCTTCCTCCCAAGGGGGCCCTCCTTGACTAGTACTCAGCTGTCTTTCCCCCTGCTGTTTTACAGTCTCCCTCTGTCCATATGTGTATTGAAATCTCTTTTCATAGTCAAGTTGGATTAGGATTCGCCCTAATGACCTCATTTAACTTAATTGTCTTTAAACTTTTAGCTCCCATCCCAGTTTAGTGGAACATACCTGTATATAGTCCCAGCACTGGGGAGGCAGAGGCAGGTGGATCTCTGTGAGATTGAGGCAAACCTGGTCTACAGAGTGAGCTCCAGGACAGCTAGGGCCATACAGAGAAACCCTGTCTTAAAAGAAATTCCCAGTTTCCAAACATAGAAATGAGGCCATTTTAGGACTTCAGCGTAGGAATTTGGGGGTGCCACGATTTAACCACAACATGTCTTTTTCTATAATGTTCCCCAAATTATCTGCATTTCTCTAACTTGTTCCCACCTAAAGGGACAGGTGACAGCACCCTGTGTCCTTGTGTCCCTATTCTCCTTCCTCTGGAAAGCATCATGAGCAAGTTAGACCAGGATGCCCTCCTAGGTGGAGTTTCCCTGTCCTGGCTGTCTGCTCCCAAATAGCCAACATGGAGACATGATTACTTATAAATACTTATAATAGCTCAGGTTTGGTACCAGCTAACTTTTCCATCTTAAATTAACCCATATTCCTTATTCATGCTGTGCCACATTTCGGTGCCTTTATTAGCATGGAACATTCTACTCCTGCTTGCTCTGTGTCTGCTGGAGACTCCAGACTCTGCCCTTATTCCTCCCAGCATTCCCTCTGTGGCAGGCTATCTGGCCCAACCTCTTCCTGCCCAGCTATTGGCCAGCCAGCTTTTCATTAGCAATGAGAGCAGCACATGCTTACAGTGTACGCGGACTGCTCCACAGCACTTCCTAGCCTCATTCTCCTGCTGAGGATGAAGTTGAACTCCAGAGACCTATGGGAACTAGAGAGAACCATTTCTTCCCATGTGCTGTTTTCTCATGCTTCAATAAATTACTTCCTATTTTCATTTCTCCTTTTGCTTTTCCCAACTTCTAGAAAATTTGGGTTCATACCTTAGAAATAAATGGACTGTGATTTAACTAACATATGCTTTGTTTTGACAATTTGTGTGCCTCTCTTTGGGGATATATCAGATATTGTTTACTGCTATAGGCATATTTCCTTATTGGACCTTCTAAAATAATTATGCACAAGGAAACCCCAAACAGATTTTGCATGAACTAAGTGTCAAAGCTGGTTTTAAGGGCAATCTGCTTTTCACAGAATTGGCTGTTTTAGGATAATACTTACTGATTAACTCATATTTTATTACTTCCACAAGATATTTTAAATATTTATCATAAGCTCCATATGAGTTCTGATAGATTTATATTTAAAATTGTGATCAGTGAGTGCTGACTATTTTTATATTTTGAAGTAAGCATACTTACTTAAAATATTAGTGAACATCTAAATAATCTGTACCTTTCATAATTTTTATAAATTTTGCTCAACTATTTTAAGACACTGCTATATTATGCAGCTTATGAATAGATATGTAAAAATTCTCACTGAACTTAGCACAGAAGTAAGTTACAATACCTGGAGAATTATTTGATGATTGACAGCAGGGGAGGAAAGCTATGTATTAAGTTAGAATGGAAGCCCATAAATAGTTGCTATTTTTCTCCAAAACAACTCCATGGGTGAGTCACAACAAAGCATCTCTTTTTACAGCAAAGAGAAAGAGTATTATTTGAGCCTTGGTTTATTCTCTAAGCTGAGTTTTGGTTTAAACCTTCTAAATAAAACAGTGATGTGCACACCATTTTACTTTGGGGAAACCAGGCTTAGCAAGGTTCGGTCGCTCACTCATTACTAGACTTACTAATGTGTTAGAGTATGGCCCTCTGCTTGTGACTCCAAGCTCATGGTTTCCACTGAGGCTCAAGCTAAGGAAAATTACAGGCTAGAGACACAGTCAGCAGTTACTCATTAAAACTAGGGACATACTGAGTACAACAAACACTTGAAACCAATGAAGTCATAAAAAGGACATTGGTCATCTGACACTGAGTTACTTAACCTCTGTGGCCCTTAATATCCTCATCTGTAAGTGTGATTTTGGTTATGGTATTTTTTTTGTGTGGGTTTGTTGTTTAAAAAAAAAAGAGATGGTTTATGTGTGTTGTAATAACTATACACACACACACACACACACACACACACACTATCATATACACTATATATGAGAGGTAGCTCTGTAAGTGAATCAAGCCCTTTTATAAAGTTGTAAGCTAACCGCAAATAACAAGAGCTACAAATATGTTTATGTCTTTGACTTGGGAGTTCTGTTTTCAGAAATATAATGTAAACAAATAATTCAAAACATGAATAGAAAATAGAAATTTTAATTATAGGGGGAACGTAGTAAAAATATATTCCAATATCTCAAATGTGTTACAGTTTGCATTATTGATGGGACATTGTATTTTTAGTACATACTAACAATCCTGACTACCTAAAAATGCTGGAAAAATGCAACACATGATGGGAAGGGCATACAAGGGTCTGCTACAGTGCAGTATGCTAGCTAAACACATGTGTTTGGATGGCTGTCAGGAAGCTCACACACAGGAGGAAGGACCTAGTAGTGAAGCCCTTTTCCAAGGGCACCTACTTTGATATTGTAGGTGATAGTAGCTGTGTGGTAGGGTCAGACCTTGAGGAAGTTGACATAGCATGGTGGAAGAATAAGAACATTTCAATATTCAATGTAAAACACCCAGGAAACGAAAATTTATATGCAAAAAAAAATATGTAGGTGTCCATTTCAGGGGTCAACAGGAGAGCTGAGAACGGGACAGGTTTGTCAGGATTCTGCCTGGGAAACCTATAAGTTCAGATGCTCTCCACATGGACTCCCCCTTCACCCCCTGACATCTTTGCAGAAGCCTGTGATAATAATAACCATCGAGGGAAAAGGTGAGTGTGGCAGCTATCACAGCTCACTCCAGTTCAAGCTCAGCCAGACTGAACTCACGTGGAGCAAAAGGGTGGAAGTCTAGTCAAGGCCTGTGACTCACCATGTAGCTTCCCTCCACCCTACCCTCCTCCTCTGCCAAGGACACCTCACTCTGTGTCTGTGTGTGTTTGACTCCTCCAAGGAAGGTTGGTGTGGGTGGGGTAAGCACAAAATGACCTTAGCCCCCTAAACAGCCAGGTTGGGGAGAGTCAGATAGAGCAGGGGCCTGGGCGGTGGTAGTTATCTGTCTCACATCTAGATTCGGGTACTGTCTCCCTGCTCCTTTTCTATGGGATGTTTGAAATGTCCCAGCTCCCTCTTGGGTACCAGGAAGTGTGTGTGGTCTTAGAGCAGGGGAAACTGACACTACCTACACAAGGTACCACTCACTATGCTCGCTTCTGGTTTAAAAAAGAAAAAAGTGTCAAGGGAAGGTTGGCTAGAAGAATGGTAATCTTTGGTAGAATCTGCTTCAGCAGCAAAATAGGCTGCAATGCTCTGAGCTAGCCTGGAGGTGTGGAGATGAGGATGGGGGAGCTGATGGGTTAAAATAGCCATGTCTTATACAGATCCTTCAGTGGCCCAGTGACAACCCTTAAGCAGATGTGCCTGGACAAATCACCCTGTTCAATAAGCTGGGAAGACGCAGATGATCCCTGCCCTCCTTCGAATCCTTGATTGCTTCTGTCTTTTGGTACAAAGAACCATTCATATTTCATGCTGCAGGACAAACACTAAAGATTGCGATTACATCTGTAGCTCTTTGATGCCTTGCTAGCCTTGAGAAGTCTAGTTAGAAAGTTACAGCAGGTAGCCTCCCACCCACCACCTCCCTTGGGGACCACTGACTTTTTTCAGGTCCTTGGGAGTGCACTGAATTTATCCTGGGAAGATAAGAAGCGATAATTGCTTTCACTTTGCGTAGGTTTGGGAGGATGATTAATTTGCTCCTGGGGAAGGGGCTCAGTATCTCTGTTCCTCTTTATTCTACATCTATCCTAAGAGCTCACATTTCCCCCATGTTCGGCAAGTGGGGAGTGGGGGAAAACAGCCAGCCAGCCAGCCACGTAAGCACTTCGGCACTGAAAAGGGAACAAAAACTGAAAAAAGCTTGAAATGAGAGCTGGAAGAAAATAGGCAAAGCCCGTCATCATTGCTATATGCCCGACACTAGTCTGTGTTTTGCATATGAACCCGTGTAGCCCAGAATCAAATTTTCCCAACAAAACGAACGATTTATGGGTAAGAAATCTGTGTCTTGCAAATGCTCTGTTGTCTTAGTCTCAAGCGAACCCAGTGCAAAGGTATCAAGGGAATGTTTGCCCTGCAGAAAAGCAGGCTGCTCAAACCCCCAAGAAAGCTAGTTCCATGTTGCTATAGCAACTGGACCAGCCTCAGCCGGAAGGGCAGAGTTCTCAAATTCATCTGTTGCTTCCCATCATCAACCCTGCAAACGTTATTTTCATTTAAAAAACAAAGAACAAAATCAACAAAAAATTGGTTTTGGTGTGAGGTTAATACATTTAGGCCTTTTCCCCAGTGCTATTCATTGTCTTTTTATCTGTAGAAGGCAAAAGTTGTAATGGGATCCTTTAGAATCCTATAGAACTTTCATTCATGCATTCACCAATAACGTGGTTAGGACTTGTGCCAGTGGAGTCTGATGGTAATTACACTTGGATGGCTGGAACATACCTGTGAAATGAATTGCTGGTCTCCATTTAACTCCTAATGGACAGCAAGCCACCCCCCCCTTAGAATCTGAACATAACCCCCCATCCCTGACCTCTGAAGTCAGAGTTTGGCATGATTTCTCTTGAGGGGAAATTGCAGAGCCTCCTTCCAAGCAATTATACTTTACTCTTCTGGGCCACAAGTATTGCTACAGTTTGTCTCAGAATACTCTGTGAGATGTGTGTAAATAACACAAACCATGTTTATAGGCAGGGCCACCCTGGTGGAGAGCATGTTATTTGCTCCAATGGGGTGACAGGAAGGTAATTAGTGACAGTGGGAAGGGAAATTCCAAACCACTGGGAAAAAAAATCTTCCTTTACCTCAAGAAACACAGCCAATTAAGGAACAGCAGGGGGGGAGGGATGTGTCAATATTTGCTGTTTTATTATTAAAGTTCATTTTTATTTTATGGGATGAGCTGATATGTTTAGTTCTTTTAATTTTGTTTGTTTTCATTGACAAGTCTCTTGATGTCCCTTCTCTATCCAACCAAGAGAAAGGGTGATAAATAGGTCTCATGAGAAACATGAGTTTGGATTGGAGATAGCTAGCTTTAACAGCTTATTGTGGAAATTCATAGAGACACAAAAAGTTTCAGTTGACTGAAGGATAGTTTACCTGGGGGAGAAAGAGCCTACACCAGTGGTTCTCAACCTTCCTAATGCTTTGGCCCCCAACCACAAAATTATTTTTGTTGTTACTTGGTAACTGTAATTTTGTTATGAATTTTGTTATTTGCTATAAAATTTATTATGAACCATTTATTATGTTAATAAATATCTGTTATGTAGGATATGTAACATTTGACTCTCAAGTGATAGAGATGTTTGACAACACAAGGGTTTGTAAGCCACTGACCTACTGGCGCACACTGTGGAAGACCAGTGTTTGACAATGAAGTACACAAGAAAAGCAAGACTTCCGTCCCATCCTCAGTAGCCCACATTCCCAGTGGAATACAGTAATGTGTTGTGTTCTCTAGCAATATGGTATAGTGGGACCTGCAGCAGGGAGATAGATTTGCCACTCTATTGTGAAGCACTCCAATACTTACTTCCTCAGGAATATGACCTGGGCTTTACAGGATGCCTGGGAATTCTCAGGCAGATATTGAAGGAACGGTGCTAAGAACCAGGAGTCACACAGACATTGGGGACTTATGACAGTTCCATGGAACAATGTGGCTTGAGGTTTAGGATAGTTGTTGGAGAGAGTTGGGGTTGAAGTTAAAAAGGTAGTGGGTCTCTTCTCTGGGTCCTGAGCAGTGAGTCAGGAACATTGGAAATTTTGCCACACTGGAATAAAAAACCAGACTTCCTCGTGCTGTTTTCTAGGCAACAGGATTGGAGTCCTACACTCTGACCTAAATCTTAGAAAGATCCCTTAGGAGATAAAGCAGAAATATTCTGAATTTCTGTCAACATGTATCTGTGAATTCTTTGGACATGTACTAAGTAGTTTTGTAATATGTCCCTGTGCAAGGTTAGATGGGTTTGCACGGGCTGCAGCCTGGAGCAACCCTGTGAAAATGCTGGCTCAGGTATTTCAATGACATCTATTGCATTTAGTGCTAGAGGCAGTTTTGAGGGAAGGAAAGAGCTCCTCACTGTGGGAAAGCCTCCACAGCCTGATATCTGTGTCTTCTGTCCTGCAGGAACAGCGATGGAAACCTGTGTACTGCAGCCTTGCTGCGGCATGCCTCACAAGCCCTCTGATTGACAAGCCAGAAGGGAAAGTAAGACTGATTTCTTGTCTTGTTGAATGGTGTAACTTGAGCAAATTGACCTTTATTTCTTTCTGTCTTGAGGTATCAGGAAATTGATCCAATGCATCTCAAAAGAGTAGGTGTTAAAATTCCTGAACTTGAACTCTTTGGTTGCTACTAGAGAGACTTGACCTTGGCAAAATATTGAGCCTGACAAACATTGCTGGGAGTCCCCTTGGCTTCAGCATCTGCCTCTCCTTCCAATTTGGTGATGCATTTATCCCCACCCCATGCTCCTCAGCTTTCCAGTCCATCAGGACTTCTTAGAAGGGTGAGGGTACATTTACAGTCACAATATCTTGGTGTAGTGTTCAGACACAATTCTTTGCTTTAAAATATGTGTCACTTAAGTCATCTTACAGCATAAGGATGTTGCCTCTGGACATGTGTGTCATAAGCTGCTGTTCTAGACTTGGAATCAGGCACATTCAGTGACGGGTGCAGCAGAATAGTGGGGCTTTGTAGAGTTGTACTGGTTGGGTTCACATCCAAAATCTGGCCTCCACTAGCTCTAGATTTTGAACAAGTTCCTGTTAAAAGATACATCACATACCAAGCTATCTTTGTGGGGCTATCACAGGGGTGAAATATTTTAACACAAATCCTCAAAGTGAGCCTTTCTGTCTGTAACTGTTGAGATGCATCTACATGTAATTCAATGCCCAGGATGAAGCATAGTCTCAAAAAAAAAAAAAAAAAGAAAGAAAGAAAGAATGAATGAAAGAAAGGAAAAGCATGTAAATTCTTTAAATGGCTCTTTCATAGATGCATATGGGCAGAACCAGTTCTTACAGTCTTTATTACAGAAAAGGTCTTTATCCTTGCCTATCTTCTGGTAGTTTTACCCCAGCTGTGCATCCTACCTATGGTTGTCTGTAGTGTGAATCTCAATGAGGAAGCCTGCCTCTGCCTGTTTGGTCAGCAGATGTGACAGGGAACAAGCCAAGCTTCCTGAGACAGTGTTCATTTGGTGTTGTTAAGAGAGGTCTGTACTTCCCCTCTGCTGACTTCAGTTCAGTGAAAGGAGATTCATTTGTCCCAAAGATGAAACCAGCCAATAAACGAAACACTACCTGGATGTCACAAAACGTGTTGACGACTGTTTCACTCAGCTGCTGTCCCCTCCAGTCCATGGACTCTTAAGAAACCCCCACTTTGCCTGAGGAGCAGGAGCTAGGCTATCCACCAAGGATGAGGCCAGAAGTTCATGTACCTCACAGAGAACTCTGTCGACCAACTGGAAGGGAATGAAACCAAGTATGGCCACCTTGGTTTGGTGACATGATTTCTCTGTGTGGTCCTCAGGTTTTCCTTACCTGCTATTCAGTTAGGAGGTAGATTTCTGAGTTTCTCCCAGAACTGTTGGGTTGACATAGACCAGAAAGAACATTTTTGTGCTCTCTTTTCTCATGGCTCTGACTTCTGGGCTTAATGAAGTCAGTGCAAACTACTCTAGTGAATTTACTTCTCCATCACCCCAATACCCATGCACCTGGCAAAAGTGCAATGGGGAGATACGTGGCTCCCAAAAGCATGAGCAGAGCTCAGCATTCAAGTACAGGAGCCAAGGGAAGACATTTAATGTGGGCTGTTGACACTGAGAGCTAATCTGCTCAGAATCCAGCCTTCCTTCCTCACTAAAACAAAACAAAAACAAAAACAAAAAAAACAAAAACAAAAACCCCTTTCCTTGTGAGTGGAGGATTGAAAACCAGACCTAGATGAAAGTTCAACTGTCCCAACTGAATTCAGGACCTGGACAGACAATTCCAGTGTGAGTTCATAATAGATAGGGGGGAAAAAAAAGAATATTTGGGAGCTAACTCTAATAAACCAGCGAAAGGATAGCTCTTTTTAATGACTGTGATTGGAGTAAAGTGAGGACTTTTAGATCCTAACTGAGAAAGAGAAGCCAGAGAAATCACTGAGTGCAGCAGAGGAGTGAGCTGAGAGCACATCATTGTTCACCCACAGATAAAGGAGATTGGGTGTTTTATTTTTACATAATTGGAGTCAGAACCTTGGGGTGAAACATACAAATTCATGGAAACAAGAATGCAAATGTTAAAAATAAGCATCTTGGTATTTCCTGGGAACAGCCTGGCAGCCTTGTTTTCCTTCTTCTTGCAGCAGCCTAAGATCCTGTGAAAGATGGAAAACTTAGCAGGGTAGATCCTACAGTGTTACAACTAGAGGGTTTTCCTGTGTAGCCTACAGGAGATGTTCTCTGGAGGATGAATCAGGCCAGGGTACTTAAGAATGTCTGCTGGGAAACATGCTATTCTTTAGAGGTCTCTCAGATTACACAAATGCAAAAAAAAAAAAAAAAAAAAAAAAAGTTTCAGGCTTTAAATAAATCAATTAGAAATTAGAGATCAAAAGTGAACAGTCCAAGAAGAATTAGACAGTGATGGCAGAGACCCAAGGATACCAAGGGGTGGCATGAAACTCCACTCCCCAGATCTTTGAAAATTCCTACTAGTGCTTCTAGAAGGCATTGTGCAACTGCTTGGGTCCCCACAACTCTCACAGACCTTGGGACATGGAAGCAGAAAGAGCCATTTGGATTAAGGGCTGCCCATGACCATAGTAAGGGCAACTTGCCTTTCTCAAAGGAATTCAGATGATAGGCGGACATGTCTTGGTTACAGAGAGACATAACTTGAAGCCACGTTTTGACTGGGGGAGAAGACAAAAAGAGATAAAGCACTAGGAGAGCAGTGTTATTAAATGGAAGGGCGGGTAAGAAAGTCAACATGCCCCCTAGGCCCTTTGTACTTCTGGGTAAGCGAAGGGGAAGCTGAAGGAGCCAGGTGGAAGTGGCTGGATAAACATCTGATGAAAAGAGAGGGATGGGGACTGCAGAGTCAACAGTGCTGCTTCATGTCAAAGCTTGGCTGCATCTGTGGGAAGAAAGAATAGGAGTGTCCTTTTTACAGATTCAATTGTTCTTACTAAACAACATTTAGCCTCGTAAATGAGGGGTGTGATCTTCTAAGGCATAGCCTTTTCCTAATCGTGATTTGTGAACAGAGTCTGGGTGAACAACACCCATTTTTTTCTGTGCCACAGGATTTTACATTTATTACTTAGGGTTTCCAATGACCCAAATAGATGAAGATGCCAACCCCAAAACCAGTCTGTAGTCTACTACTGCTTAAACAAAAACCACCCAAAGGTGTGGGAACAATAGGAGGTAGTTCTTAGGGAAGCGAGTCATTCTATAGCTATAGTTACAGTTATAGTTATAGTTATTATAGCTATAGTTATAGTAGTTATAGGGGATCCAAACTTTTCTGTGTAAGAGCACCTGATTTAGTTATTTCTCTTCTCTATTAATCTGGCTTCTGGCCATTGAGACAAAATCAATTAAGCCAAATATTTGTCTTCTGGTAGTTTCTGTGACAAGAAGGAAATCTGTCTGTTACCAGTTCTGTTTTGTTCTGCCTCCAAAATAATGAAGGTTTTGGTTAGGCATATGTCTAAGATAAGAGTACACTCTTTAGCATCTAGGCATGGCTGTGTCTAGATTACAACCAATGGGAAGTGAATGAGAATGGTGTTTACAAATCCTGTCCCTTTTGCTGGGTGTGCCTTATGAATGTGTCAACCAAAGTTAGAATTGCTTTGTGGACTCATACAGGATAGCGGAGGAGCCACACTGAAGACTTAGGGTCTCTGACTCTTTGGAGTTCATGGCTTCTTATACTAGCTTAATACAGCCTTGCCTTCCATCTCATTTACAACTCTACTCTTTGGGTGCTGGTATTGTTGCTACAGTCGTGTGGTTTTCATGTCAGCATTTACCTAGAGCAGAGGAGAGAGTAGCCACCTGTACCATGGAGGAATTCAGAGTTCAGCACAGGCCAATCAAGTACAATACCTAATAGGTGAAGTAATAATGAAACCGAGCTGTGAGTATCTACCACCTAAATCCAGCCTGGGGACAGAGATGTAGAGAAGCTAACACTGACCTCTGAGAAAGGGTGATGAGTAAGACCTTGTCTTCAAGAACTGAAGGGAATAAACCTGGATATCTGGATTCAAAGAAACTCCCAGAACTGCAGGCAATCAAAATTGTTCGAAAGTATTCAAGAACTACAGTAGATAAAGGAGCAAAGAGTCCAACTGTGTTCTAAATACTGACGGTGAAGGGCTAATGGGATGACTCCGTGGATAAAGGCACATGCCACCAAGCCTGAGGAATTGGGTTGTATCCCCAGGATCTATGTGGTAGAAGGCAAGAGACAACTGACTTTTGCAAGTTGTCCTGTGACCTTCAAATGTGTACCACATGTGCAGGCGTGAGCATGCATATGCACAGAATGAACAACTAGTTGTATTTAATGTTTTGAATGCTTATGTTTTCACAAGCTAATGATGAAATTGATCAACTATTGATAGAAAATGTGATGGAGGCCTCAGACTTTCATAAAAAAACAAAAACAAAAACAAACAAACAGAAAACACCATATCAATAGCAAAGGTTTGAAAAAAGACTTTTCTATCATTTGACAACAAGCCAAGGAAATTATAATGAAATGTCCTACTTGTTCTTTCTACAACCAAACTCCACTACCTGCAGGACGTAACACAAAGGGTACTCAAGGGGATGAAATCTGGCAGATGGATGTGTTCCATTTTGTAGAATTTGAAAAATTAAAATATGTACACCACATTCTTGATACCTGCTCAGGTTTTCAATTAGCAACTGCTTTGAGTTTGGAAAAGGCTGATTTGGTCAATACACATTGCTAAAAGTCATAGCCATCATGGGTTTACCTGCACAAATAAAGACAGACAATGCTACAGCAAGGACTATAAGCAGAGCAGAGCCATTGCCCACCACACAATCTTTCTATTGGGTCCTTCACCTGTAAATGGCTGTCAGCACTTTAGGATATGGAGTTGACTTCAGCTCTATATTTCCTACAGCTGGCTGGAAACACGCAGCAAACATGCTGCAGCAAACACGCTGAACCACAGCATTTGTTTTCACTCCATAATTCAAGGTTTTATGGGGAAATGAACTGTTCCTTCATACCTCAGTCTGGTACTATGTTTCTTTAACATTAAGGAACACTTTCCATTTTACCTTCATAATTTAAGTTTCTAAAATGTCAGCTGTTACCACTACTATACACTGGAGCCCAGGTTGTTTTTGTTTTTGTTTTTGTTTTTCCTTTGGGCCTTTGCTCAGAGCCCTTGGTATTATGCTGTGGCTGGTGTAGCTGCCTGTTTGCTGGTGGCTCAATAAATAAAGCTGTTTGCTCCTCAGCTGGTTGTCTCTATGTTACCTCCATTTATAATTTTTTTTAAGTTTTGTATTCTTTGTAGGCCTACTGAAGACAGGGTATTTTTTAATGAATACAATTATCACTGTCCTATAAATAATAAATAATCAAGAGTAGGAATATATAATCCTGAAATGTATATACCTGGAATCTCACCACCACCTGAAAAACAGCTGGAGCTAAGGTTCATAACATTGGCTCCATTCTCAGGAGATTATCTGGGTTGAAAAGCATAGTCTAAGAGAGTAGGCCAAGGAGCCTGACTGCACATCATTCCTCATAGGCAAGACAGTTCCCACAACAGTCTCAGGAAGAATTCAGAAGGATTTTTTTTTAATTTAACAAGAATGTATAATCAATGACAATACAATTTACATCTTCCGTTAAGCCTAGAAGTACCCAGTCCTAATTCTAAGAAGTCACAGAAAATAAAAGAAATATGAACAGTTGATATGTGTAGTTTATTAAAACTATTACGTTATTAATAAAATTCCTTACTTCCACAAGTCTGTTGATGTCTGCAGACAGTAAAAATGTGAAATATAAAATATAAGAAAGACAAATACATCTCCTCTGCTCTTGTGCTACTCCTTGTCCCTAAAGGTTAAACTATAGAATACAGCATACATGGGCTAGGTGTGCACACACGTACACATCAATCCCCCGACCGTTGCTGTTGTGGAATACTGCATTATCACAGGGCACACATCATATTTGTCCTGCACAGACACTGTTTACTCTTTCCTTATCTCCGTACACCAGTACTTTCCATTAACAGTGCCCCAGCTTGTCGCTCAGAACCCAGCTAAAAAATATCAAGCACAACTTTTGCTCAGTAGACTGGCTCACATGTTACTGAGAGAAGAGGAAACTTAGATTTATGTTACCAGCCCTGTGTGATGCAGCGTGATTTAAACAGGATTGTAGGGCAATTTGGTCCCCAATGATAACAGCAATAACAATTGCCCTAATGGCTTCCACTGTTTGAGGACTCTGTGCCATACACTAACATACATTTTTATAGGCAGTATGTCACTTAATTATTTTACAGATGAAGCCTAGAGGATAAACAACTGCTTCAGGGTTACAAAACTAATAAAATGGTAATAGAGATGGCATCCAGACCCAAGCATGCTGACTTCAGACTGTGCCTGACCCAGCTGCTGAAGATGTTGCGCTGATGTTTAGACAACCTCTTTCCTGTTGAAATATAACCAAAGTTTCCTAAGAGGATACAAGAGGGTGAAAAAAAGAAAAGGAAAAAAGAGTGTGACCTGCCTTGTATCGTAGGTCATTCTGGTTGCAGTTAAGCTACCTTAGATTTTCTTTTACAAACAGCCCTGGTTATAAATAGCAAGGCTGCACCTATAGGAAATCTCTGTGAGCAGGCGGTGGTAGGCAGGTCCTCTACAGGCATCTGCTTTGCAAAGAACTTTAAAGAGAGTTTAAGCAGCAGATGTGTCACCACAAGGTTACTAAGATCAAAATAATCCAGAGTATTCCTCAGAAGCTATTCCATATATTTAGATGTCCCAGTTTATGTGCTGGGGAAGAAGGAGGCTTGGTGCTCACAATAAGTCATGAGGCTATGCATTTGATGTTAAGAATATTGACATTCCTAAGGAAAAAGAGTCAATGTGGTATTATTAAAGATCATTAAAGTTCAGTCTAATGAAGGAATCAAAACAAAAACGAGGGTGGAGTTGAGATCTCCACTCGCCACTAACGCTTGTTAAGTTTTGCATATAGGTCATTTGGATGCCTGTTAAAATAAATGAGTATGAATGAAGTGAACAGAGAACAGATCTCGCATAAAAGTTTATGATCTGGAGAGCAGGCAGGCAATTAGGGTGCAATGAACTCCCCAATTGTGTCTGTTTTTAAAGGTCATTTCCTGCATTTCATGAGAGATGGAGAATTACTTTTGGTCCTCATAAAATGTGGCTTGTACCATTATGAGCATTTCTTTCAACCCACCTTATTTTAAGGTTGGTTGATTGCATGTCTGTCTCTTTCGCTGGCTCGTAATATCCATTGCTATGGGCTGGGATGGGGCAGAATTGTACCTTATTTCTTATTTATGTTCCCAAAGCACCAAATGCAGTGCTATCCAGACAATAGGTGCTTGTTAAGAAGAGGGAATGTTAGAAGAATAATTCTAACATTGCTGAATCCATGCTCTGTGTTTTCTGAGTCCCTGAGCTTAGGATGAGCTTCATTCCATGCCTTCCACATCCCTGCTAGGAACTTGTCACTAAATAACCCAACTCTGCATAATAGACAGCTGCTTACTGGACGCTTGCTCATTGGCAAAAGTCAGAAGACTCCATTTCTCCACTAAGGACTTTTTTAAAAAGCAATAAGGAATAAGAGCCATTATGTTGAGATTCAAACAGGAGAGAGAAAACAGGGGATTGTTCTCAATAACATAATTTTTTTTTTTTCTGCACCAGAACTTCTTGCCAAAATCATAAGAAAACTCTGATTGCCAGAGACAAAGGTCATACAGTCTGGTCCCTCACTTCCTAGAATCCCACAGGCTCAGTTGGCCCCCATGTAAAGACTCTTCCTTCCTTGGCTTTCAGGAGCTCAGATCCCTGCACTTGTCATCCAGTTATCTCAGTGTGTCTTGAAGAACCAACACAGCACTTTTAACTTTGGGTCTCCTACTGAATCATCTTGGCACTCCATTTTAACACAGTCAACTTTTCCTTCTCTGAGCAGATTTCTTTATTCTACCAACACATTTGACCAACACATCCAAACCAAACTAGTTAGTTCTCTTTCCTTTCTGCCTCCCTATGGTTAAAGTCCCTCCCCTGTACCCCAAAATTCAAGATGGACACTTAGTCAACATCTATAATTCCTCCCTCCTGGACATCTCCTCTATTAGCCACTACAGTCAGACAATTCTAAATCCTTAGCACCTCACCCTCTCCTTCTACATTGTTGGGCTCTGATTGGAGACTGGACCATATCTCATTTGGATACTGGATGCAAAGTATAAATGTTATCAATTCACTTGACTCAGAAGGTGAGTGGCTTCCACTGACTACTGAACTTACATAGATATGCTCCCACCCACACAGTGTACCCCATTTGGGCTGCTCCTCTCACTCAGTCTTGCTTGGTTGTTCTTTTCAAAATTCGACTTCTGGTCTACCTTTATTTCTTTTCCTTCTCTTCTGCTATTGCTTTTCCCAGTTGAATCAGTATTTGCATTGCTCTCACTTGTTGCATCCTCTGGGCATTGAAGAATCTTGTGTGTGCTGAACATGGGGTGCACACTAGGTACCAAATCACCCATGACCCCTCTTGTGTGTGCTTTGTGTCTGTCCATTCATTTCACTCGATGCCCAGAACCCAGAGCTCATTCAGACTTAGAATCCAAATCTCCTCCTGTCACTGGTACATTCTAGGATTCTCTCCACTATAGTACAAGACCCTCAACCTTAATTAAAGTACTTCTTTCCTATGTAGATGATTAATGCCTATTAATACCTATTATTATGCTGGACTCATTGTAGAAAAAAGAAAAAGGCAAGATGATTATCAATTACAGGCCATAAAGACAGATGCCTTGACCGATGTGAATTCCTCTCTATTACCCCATAACAATGAGATAATTGAGGAAGATAGGCATATTATCCAGTTTAGGTGATTATACCAGGTCTGTTTTATTAAATGGAATTGCAGTGGGAGTTGGATCTACCTGCTGTGCCATTAGCAGGAGAGGATAATTGTGGATGGCCCTGGCAGGTGCAGGACATATAAAGAGATTAAAAAAATGGTGAGTGACTGCAAGCCAAGACTTTTGATTTGAGATTAATAAAAGAGAAAGTTCAGCTTCTTGTACTTATGAAATCCAGGCCTTCTGCTTAGCAAGGGTTAAGTGTGAACAGAAAAGAATTTCTCATGTAACAATTTAAACATGGCATAGAGAAGAATTTGAGGCATGAAAAACTGCACTCCAGTTTGAGTTAATGCTTACATTATAATGGCAAACTTTAATTTCACCATAATAAGAAGAGTGTCTGATGGGTCTGGAGAGAAGACTCAGCAGTTGAGAGTGTGTACGGCTCTCGCTAAGGCCCTGAGCTCAGTTACCAGCATGTATGTCTGGCAGTTTATACTTTCCTGCAACTACAGTCCCAGGAGGGTCTGTATCACCACAGGTATCTATACTCACACAAACATACCCAACCCACATGCAGACATACATCTGTAATTAAAACTAATACAAATCTTTAAAAAAATTTTATGCATCTTGGTTTATCTCACCATGAAATAATGCTTAGGATGGGGAAAGTATAAAATTATGGTTATAAAGTTTTATTAAGTGAAGTAGATGAATATTACTTGGTTGACAGCCCTGGAGATTTTGAAAAACACAAAGTTATTCAAGTCTTAAGGTGTGTAGAAAGACTTATTCTGTGTGTATAGTTAATTGAAATGCTACTTTCCAACTGATGATCAGTTGTATGCTACAAATATCTGCAACACGTCCTGTGAAATATCCGAGAGAGAGAGAGAGAGAGAGAGAGAGAGAGAGAGAGAGAGAGAGAGAGAGAGAGAGAGAGAGATACCTCCTAGGTAACTCATCCCATAGTACTAATGCCCTCAATACTGATAGTAAGTAAAATCCATGGAGTACTAGCTATGTACGTGCTACACCCTGGAATTTTTATCTTTAAAAGTCCAAGTTAATATTAACCAGGTTTTCAAAAGGTCCTGTTGTTATTTGCTTTCTACAGAAGAGAAAACTGAGACTTGGCTCAGTATCATATAATCGTGTGATAAAGGTATCATACAAAGTAGAGGACCTGACTTTAACTTTGTGGTCTTAATCCTAAGTAGCACAGATGATATGTTCTCTCTTAATCACCTTCTTCCCAATGCTGATGTGAAGTCATAACACGGACAGCAGCTATCATAACTCTCTTCTCCTGCAGTGTTTTTATGGAATTTATAGTTGCGTCACCTTCTGTCTTTCCATGTGACCTTCAGGTTCCCTCTCTGTTCTCTGACAATTTCTATTTTAGGCTTTTACATGATTAGCACATGATAAAGTTACATTTTCTATAAAATTAGCTTTGATGGGAGTGTGGAAACATCAAGTTTTAGTCATACCCTTGTGGTCAAACCACAGCCACTCTGTTTGTTAATGAGTTCTAGCTCTGCTGTCCTATATTCTCCCAACTGTACTTTTTACTTGACTTTAGAATGTTTTATGTAATGCAGCTATAGTTTACCTTCACAGCGTGGTTTGCTTCTCTGGGGTGCTGAACTCCCTTGCAATCACCATTCACTGCTAACATTCTTCAGATTCCCCCTGTATCCAGTAGTGTTTACCCTACATTAAGTCCATCCCAAATTTAGTTGATTTAGTAAACATTTTGCTTCTAATTCTGTGTATGTCAGCTGGGTTGGGTCATCTCAGTGGTTCTCATGAACATGTGTGGATCAGCTTCTAGGCCAGAAGGCTCTCAGTTGACATGGCTAGTCTCTTAGCCTTCAGGGAAGTGTGGACTTCAGCACATAGCAGAGGATTGATCTTATGCACAGGAGTCAAGAAAAACCTATGAGTGCCAAGCTCAGAGCAGGTACATAGCCCTTTGCTCCATGTTTAGTTAAGGAAAGTTGATAAATGTGAAGGTTGGAAGCAGACGTGTCTCTTGGTGAGATTTTAAAGACATTTAAAATGTTGTACATATCGGAAGATATGAAAAGTCAGCTACACTTGTAAGATAACATCATTTGCCATGCCACTGAAATTAAACCTTAAATATGTCATAGGAATGTTAGCTGAGAAAGCTCTAAAAATAAAGGTCTATGCAGTCCTCCGGGTTTATGCTTATAGTTCAGTTAAGACAAGCCAAAACAGATCCAATGTAAGAAATAAAAGAAAAGAACTACATGCCAAGTGATGACATTCTTTTCGGATTAACGAACAGAAAGGTTTGTGGGGATCACCAGCACAAAGCCACTTACAGAGGAATTATGTTTGGGTTTGGCAGGAAAAAAAACAACCAGAAAGCTAAACTAGCTATTGGGATCAAGGAATGAAAAAGGTAGAGATAAGTGTGGGTCCAAAGCAGGCAGGTGACAAAATGCAAAATATATTAAATCTGATAAATATGTGAAAGAAATAAAGGTGTGTGGGTTTTTTATATGTATGCATGTATATGTATGTATGTATGCATGTATGTATGTATGTATGTATGTATGTATGTATGTATGTATGTATGTATAAATTAAGCTGTGGTGATGCATGTCTGTAACCCCAGCACTTGGAATCCTGAAGCAGGAGAAATAGGAGTTTTAGTCAAGACTGGGAAATGAACAGAGACAATCTCAAATCAGGAAGGAGGAGGAGGAAAAGGAGAAAGAGAACCAACAGGAGGAGGAAGAGGGGAATAGCTTAAATTTGCACTTGGGCTTTTAGGCACTAAGGAATTATTGATGCTTCTTAAGTGTGTGTGTGTGTGTGTGTGTGTGTGTGTGTGTGTGTGTGTGTGTGTGTGGTTTGGTTTTTGTTTTAAATGATTAAATTGCTACACAGATACCTCACATTAACCTGAAGGGGGCATGTTTGGAGTTGGAGAATCAATCTTCAACAAGCCATCCAGTCTATTTTCTTAATCAAACCAAATGTCTAATGGCCTAAATAATTACCCAGCCTGGAAGTTTCATTTCTGCTCCTGTAAGGAACAAAGGCATAGGCATTTGGAAAGAGGTGGGCATGGTGTTTTCCTTGAAGAGAAACAGGAAATGTAAAAACTTCTGCTTAAACTTGAGTCACTGTATCACGTGTGCAGACTTTTCAAGGTTATTCCCCTCAGAGGCAAAATGATGGTTTGCAAAAATAAAAAGCTGACATTGTCATGATTTTCAGAATGGACCAATGTAACTAAATCCTGAGTAATCACAAAAGTAAAGCCTTGGTGTGGATGTGCTTACTTGTCAGAGAGACACAACTGCCACCCATTGCTAGGAGCCCTGTGTGCTGTCTGCACACGAGGAAGTCTCTCTCCAGTCTCTGTCCCTACACAGAATGCCAAGGATAGCTGGGAAATTGCTGAATGATTAGCTGGGAAGTGTTAGAAGGTCATTGTAGTAATGGACATAGCAAATAATTCCAGTAACTCTTAAAACCATTGGCTCAGAGCTGGTGGTAGAATCAGAAAATTTGGCTGAAATACACAAGTCCTTGGGTTCCTCAGGCCCCACAAAATAAATTTTAAAGATATTATCTACTATGTTTGTAGAGGTGTGTGTGTGTGTTTGTGTGTGTGTGTGTATGTGTGTGTGTGTGTGTGTACAGAAAGGGTGAGAGGAGAGCCCACACTGGTGAGTCTGAGAATCTGTAAAGGCAAGTTGTAATTGGAAATAATCAAAACCATCAGCCAAATCTAGAAAGTGAGATGTTCTTTAAGAAGAAACACCTAATTTCTTCAACAACAACAACATCATCAATGGCCTAAAGTACAAAAAGAGTGAAGGAATGAGGCCTATTGTTTAATTTTGCATGATGATTCCACTTTAAATGTTATAAGAAAAAAAAACTTCAATCATTAAAAACAAACAAAACAAAGAAAAAGAGGCCCCCAAGATGACTCAGTGGGTAGAACTCTTGCCACGAAAGCCTGATGACTTGTGTTTGGTCCCTGAAACACACAGAAATGGTGGGGAGAGAACTGAGTTCCCCTCATGCAGAGGCCCATATGCACTCACACATACCTCACACACATAGGAAAACACAACTAGCTGAGTGGTATTGGCACTCACCTTTAGTCCCAGCACTCCGGAGGCAGAGGGAGGTAGATCTCTGTGAGTTCCAGGCCAGCCTGGTCTATAAAGCCACACAGAGAAACCCTGCCTTAAAACAAACAAACAAACAAACAAACAAACAAACAAATAAATAAATAAATTTTAAAAATCATAAAAACAAAACAAACAAACAAAAATACCCAACCAAACAAACAGAAACAAAGTAACAACAGCAATCCAAGCAAACACTGAGCAGCAGTAGGAATGTCTCTGGAAGAATTATTGCTCATGTAGTAGATGTGTTGATCATGATTCAGGAATCGCTTGTCAGCTCCTGATGTGTTATGAAGAGTTTATCTGCACCGTGATAATTTTGTTGGAGATTAACTTTAAAACACTTCAGCAAAAGAACAATGGGAGAAAGAGACAGAGCCAGCAAGAACTGCAGAATGGGGTGGAATTCTGTCCCATGGGGGAGCACTTGCCCAGCATGTGAAGCCCTAGGTTAGATCCTGGGAAACAGAGACTGAAGAAAAAAGAATTGCAGAATGTTGATAACTATGCTTGGTAAGAATGTTTGGATTCATTATAATAGTACAACAAAGTAAAAGGTCTATTTCACTAAGAACTTCCAAGCCTTCCTTAAAGCTTCAGGTCTTTCAAGAACTCTATATGGAGGGGAAGTCGCTCCTGACATAATTGCATAAGCTTGCAATCACAGCCCTTGGGAGGCCAGAGAAGGATGAGGAGCTTGAGGCCAGCCTGGGAAACATAGCTCCTGTCACAAATAAGCAGATTTAGTTAACAAAACTACTTTCAAGATGACCCTTTAAAATATTGATTGGGCAAGACATTAGTTACAAATATGCATATTTATAAGGAACTAAGATACAATTTTGTATGTATACTCATTCAAGTTGATAGGAAAAATACTGTAGCGAGATATTCACCTTGTCTGCACCTGTGGCTTAGGCCATGCCCATTGGGGCGGAGACAGGGCCGGATGTGAGCTGGAGGAAAAGGCGGGGAAAGGGTCAGGCCGCCCCTTTTGGTGGTGGACTCTGGAAGGCTTAGGATCCAGTGGAACCCGCCACGTTCATCTGCCTATGCTGTGAGTTATTTCTCCCTTAATAAACATCTATTTGGCCTAATTGTTTATCCTGATCCTTATTAAATCGCAATAAAATACTGAAAGCCATAGCTAAAAGATACAAATATATAATTCAAAAGGGTAAATGTAAAATACTTGAAGCATTCTTTTAGAAATAATTGGAAAAGGCGGGGTGGGTTATCTGAAACTCCAAAATCAACCTGCTTTCTAGAATGCAATGCCTTTTATGTTCTGGAAAATAGCTATTTTCTGTGATCAGTAGAAAAATCCTTTTAAACAGTAGCAGCCTTTGAATTAAATACCAACAAAGTACCATGTGGTATACAGTAAGGATCATTTTTGGAAAAAGTTTCTGACATTTCTCCAGGCTGATGAAATCCTGTCGAAGAACCTCAGTGGAGGCTGAAGACTTGTGCCAGTTGAACTCAGAGAGTGTGGGTGTTTCCAGGGTGTTGACAGTGTTCTTAACTGGGTTGATAGCCATATGGCTGTCCCTTTATAGCCACTTCTTAGCGCTCATATATTTTATCTCTTTTTAGTGGATATATTTTATGAGGAGAAAATTGTTAGTTAAAAACAAAACAAAACAAAACAAAAGCCCCTCCACGTATGGCCGTGTGTCTGTCTTGATTTGCTTTGAGTGGTTGGTTCAGAGAACATCATGTGCCTTACCATGGAATGTTCCTGAAACACAGCTAGGCTATAAAACTTTAGGCTCCCAACTTTTGCCATCTATTTCTAGGAATAGGGAAGTCATAACGGAAACACATGCTGTCCTGCATTTAATTACTTCAGTATTTATTTCAGTGTCATTTATAATGACAGGGATTAGAAATGATGAAAAACTGTCCAGGATTGGCTTTTGTGAAATAATTCAAGCCAGGAGTAGTCTGTGGAGTTGTCAGAGCATCTTTCCAAGGAAAGACCTCAGATCATGTCTGCTGTCAGAGTTCACCATCAGTGGCATTGGCTGGTGGGGAAGTGCTCTGTTTTAGAACAATCCAAAGAGCAGAATATCCGCAGGAAGCCCAGGACTCCCTGGCGGTTCTTTTTTGCTTTCTGAAGTATCATCCACACAAAATATTTTTAATGGCAAGAAAAACCCTGCAAATACAACACATATATTTCTATCTGGACTTTCTAAGACTAGGCTGGCTCCCAGATGCCTAAGAGTGAAGATGATTTATTCCTATTTATTCCTGTCTTCCTACCTAGTGAGGGTGGAGCCAAGAATACAGGAATTCATGGTTTGCTTAAGTGCCTGTCTGAAGAACTCATCCAAACTTGTGCTCCAATGCTAACTTCCAACTTTTTGTAATTGATGTGTTCAGAAAGCTTGTATCTTACAAAACCAAAGCACTCCAGATAAAGTCCTGTTGTTAGTACCAACTGCATCAGCTTGTTGAGTAAAGGTAAACAATTATAAATAAATGGCTCAATTGTCAAAGGAAGATGTGATATAATGAATTGTCTCCCTCCCTCCCCTCCCCTTTCTGAAACAGGTCTCATTATGTAACTACCCCCCACCTTTTTTGTGCCTGAAACTCACTACCCAGTCTAAGCTAGCCTCAAATACAAAGATCAACCTGCCTCTGCCTCTGGACAGCTGGGATTAAAGGCAAGAAGTAGAAATCCAGCTCTAATCTTTATCATTTATAGCAAATACCTTTTCCTGAACCCACACAACCTGCCTCAAATTCTATAGTTCCTTGTCCCCTCTTGTTTCTCTAATCTCCCCCAACTTTATTAAAGCACTTGGAACTAGAGTGTTATATTTTCTTTCCTTTTTGTTTGTGTGTTTGTTTGGATTTTTGTTTTGTTTTGAGACAAGGTATTTCTACATAGCCCTAGCTACCTGGAAATTCAATACATAGATCAGGCTGGCCTTGAACTCATAGAGATCCACCTGTCTCAGTTTCCCAAGTGCTGGGATTAAAGGTGTCTACAGTGTACCACTACACCTAGCCAAGAGTATTATATTTTCAAGAAAAATCTTTGTCTCTTTTAAGAATACAAGATTTAGTCTTTAGGTTTTATATGTGAGCTTAAAATATTGATTACTGACAAATAGGGGTAACATGATATTTGCAACCAAATTTGGAAATTTTTTGGCTTGCGAAAGAATTGGTCTTTGTCTGATTATGAAAGTAATAGTCCCATTCTTCCTCATTGAAAATCTTAGGGACACTCACGAAGGAAATAAAAATTTCCACAAAAATAACCACCGTGACTATTCTAACATGTTTCTTCCTACTTAAGTATACATTTGTGTTACATTGCATCATTTTTCAACATGTGCAGTGTCCTTCCCAGTGTGTATCCCCTTAACATTACAGAGTGACTATTTAAAAGTGTCATTAAATGGATTTCAAAATCTTGTTTTAATTACTAATGTGTGAGCATATTTCTATAACTTAGCTATTTTTAACAATAACTGATTCTGAACATTTCTATTTCTGGCTTTTGTTGTTATAGACAATGCTAAATATAAACAATGAAACACTTGTATATAGAGCTGTGTGTTTGTGTCATCGCCACTGAGAGTAGATGGCAAAGGTTAGAATCAGCTTTCCATACAAAGCATAAATTATATTTCAAAGAGATTGTTCTGTCTGTATGCTTGCTAGTGACTTGGAAGGGTGCCAATCTGATGGAATCAGCATCAGCACCAAATATCACCTATCACCTATTTAATTTTGTTCTGGTGGTTTTATTTGTATTATGTGCTCACCAGTAGTACTGTTTTTCTGTTGTTGTTATTGTCAATTATGTTTTTTGTATTTCTCCTTCTCTCTTTTGTGTATGGTATCCTTAGTCATCCATTTTTCTATTTGAATCTCAATAACTCTATATTAAACATTTATTAGAAAATGTGACAATGATGCAGGAGAAATATAGACTTATATTTAAATGTTGGGTCATATAATGCTTCCCCCTACCCCTTTCTCTACTTTTCTTTGGTTTTCTTTCTGTATTGCCACCCTCCCTCTCCCTTCCTCTCCTCCCCCAATCTCTCTGTGTATTTTTTGGCCATGTCTATATCACACTGTACATGTGGTGGTTAGGTTAGAAATGAGTGGGTTTCATTCTGCCATGTGGAACTGGGGCTTGATCAATAAATAATAATTATAAATACAATACTGTCACAGTTTTTTTTATTGGTCACTTAATGTTTTAAGGCATTCACAGAATTTTATACAGTTCTGTGAATAGACAGAACTTCGGTTCATGGTGGGGGGGGAATCAGAGGGTCAATGTTACCAGCAGGTTTTTCCCGCCGGCTGTCGCCGGTTGCTGGTCCTGCTGCCACGGTCCTGCCGCCACGTGAGCCCCAAATAACACTCAGAGACTCTGTATTTGATACAATCCTGTTGGCCAATTACCATTATTGTTTATGGGCTAGCTCTGTCTTAATTATTAACCCATTTCTACTTATCTAAGTATTTCCACCTGGTCATCTTATGGGGAGCCACGGCCAGCGTCTTCCTTCCTCCCCAGTCTACATGCTGACTCCTCCTTACCACTTCCTCTTTCCTCCTTGTCTCCTAGCCCCGCCTATCTTGTTTCCTATTGGCCACGGTGCTTTATTAATTAACCAGTATGAGAAACATATTTACAGAATAACATCTCCCATCAGGTCAAGGGCACAATAAGTTCTAGGCCAGCCTGGGTTACATAATGAGACTCTCAGGAAGAAGGAAAAGAAGAGGAAGGAAGGAAAGAAGGAAGGAAGAGAGGGAGGGAGGAAGGAAGGAAGTCTCTTAGTCTCATTACCATTAACACAGAACATACATCTTACCTGACTAAATATCTAATACATCAAGAATACGGTATTATAGATGAGAAAACTAAAAGTATAGTGATGAGGAACTTGTCCAAGATCAAAGAGATAATGATATTTGAGACCAAGTCTGTGATCTTCCCATTTGTCTGCTCACTACATCCTGTTGCCTACTGAACCACCAAGCAAAAGCAAGACACTTGTAAATAGCTTGACACTCGACAGAACACTGTACACATATCTTGCATTTTTCAGAATTAAATTTTGAGTTAAGTAGATCCATGATGCTTTTCTTCTTCTGGGCTGGGGATTGAACCCAGGACCTTGGGCATGCTAGGCAAATACTGTACCAGTGAGCTACATCACCTGAGAACAGTCATGATTGTTTTTTTAATAATACCAAGTAAAGACTAAAGCCTGAAGCCCCTTCCCTTATAGGCTGTTTAGCTACATCACAGAGGGACTGTGTGTGTTTAGGGGTCATGGAGGAAGACAGAGAAGAAAGACAATGGCTTTATTATGCTAGGAATGAAGAACAGCAGAGGAATTTTCAAGTGACAGTGTAGATACATTTTGTGACAGAGAAAGTGGCAAACTTTCTTTCCCAGAATTTGGTATTGTTGTTTTGAAACAGAAAGGAGCCAAGATTCATCGTAGCTTGCTCAGGCTCTCACCAAGCATTGGTGTCAAGCTGAGTTGGTACAATTTCTGCTGTTCTTATAAACAATATTTGGGACATATTTTATACTTGTTTAGACTTTCTGTTAGATAGAAAATGGAGATTCAGGGTAAAGTGCATGTCTTGTTCCAGGGGTCCTAATCTGGTCACTATATTTCACAGTGACTTTTACCCCAGATCATCTTGTCGCTGCAACAAAGATCAGGTTAAAGTGGGGCTGTGTTGGCCCTAGTGTGAATTATAATTCATGAGGGAAATGGAAAACTCCCACAGAGCTTTGATAAAGATGTGGACACAGTTCAGAAAACAGTATCCCAGGAAGACTTTTCTATTGGTGTTTTTTTTCATGCTAAATTTACCGCCCTACCCACCGGTGTGTGTGTGTGTGTGTGTGTGTGTGTGTGTGTGTGTGTGTGTGTGTTGCTAGTTTTTTTTAAAAAAAAATTATGTACACTGGTGTGAAGGTATCAAATTGCCTGGAACTAGAATCACAGACAGTTGTGAGCTGCCATATGGGTGCTGGGAATTGAACCAGGGTCATCTGGAAGAGCAACCAGTGCTCTTAACTGCTGAGCTAACTTTCCATCCCTGTGTGTGTTACTACTTCTAATAGGTTAAACTATTATAAAAAAATGTATTTTTTAAAAAAATTATTTGGGCTATCAAAAGTCTTACACTTCTTGGTACCTAGAGAATAATTTTAGCATTTATGGTAAACAATTTCATGACTTATGATCCTTAAATAATGTGTGCATACTGTAGGAAAGGTTTTGGCCCTCCAAAGGTATGGGTTTATGGCATATGGTATATGGGACTGTGGCAGATGACAGAAATAGTGACATTTAAGTTTGAGGGTGTCAAGTCTTTTTTGGTAGCCAATAACATTGATGAGCCCAGATGAAGGATAAGTGTCTGTATATCAGAAGTCTGTTAATAACTGAAGCATAAAAGTCAATTTAATTTAGAAGCTTCTGGAGCATAGGGATCCTCTTTGAGGCTTCTAGATTTCCCTCTGGAACCTTCTGCCACGTGTCTCTGTCACTCTGAGCTTTTTTCATGAAACAGATTTGCCACCTTGTTATCTTCATCCTACCTGTGGTTGCTTTCCTTAGGCGTTTAGTACATCTTCCACCTGTCCATTCAGCTGCATTGCTAGTTGATTCCTCTTTTGGTTTCCCAGTCCTAAATTCCTAAACTGCTAGGCTCAGTTGTCTTGGGTGAGCTCACAAGTTGCAGGTTCTTAAGTTAAAGAATGAGCTGCTCCTGAGTCCAGTGGCCAGAGAAGTCAGGTCAGATGGGTCCAGGTTAGGTGCCTATTCACAAGGAACTGTGTGTCTATTACGTAAATGCTGTATGGACATGGGTATAAATAGGAATAATTAGGAACATTTGCAAAATATTAGCTGCAGTTGTCATTGGCTGGTGATATTATACAAATTTATTTTATTTCATCATGGTGGTTTGAATAGGAATGCCCCTCTTGGGCATTTGAATGCTGGGTCACCAAGAAGTGGCCCTATTAGGAGTGTGTGGTGGGCTTGAGATTTCAGAAGCTTAAGCCAGGCCCCTTGTCTCTCTTCCTGTTGCCTGCTGATTCAGATGTAGAACCCTCAGCTACCTCTCCAGCACCATGTGTGCCTGTTGCCCCCATGATGAGAATGAACTAAACCTCTGAACCTGTAAGCCAGCCCTAATTAAATGTTTTCCTTTATAAGAGTTGCTGTGGTCAGGGTGTCTCTTCATTGGACACATTTTTTTCAGTTACTACTTATTTTGCGCCTGCTTGCATGCCTGTGTAGGGCTATGTTCATGCATATGGAGGTGCCCACAAGGCATGGTGTTAGATCCTCTGAAAGCTGAAGTCAGAGTCTTAACCACTAGGCTGTCTCTTCAGCCCAGTGTGGGTTTATAGCCTATAATTAAAAGCATAATGTACTTGTTTGGTTGTTTTAAAGAACGGCAGTGTTAGGGCTGGGGATGTAGCTCAGTGCTTGCCGAGCATGCATAACTTAGGCTTGGTCCCCAGCACCCAAAGAGAAAAAGAAATACCGTATTGAGGCCAAGTGACTCAGCACCAGCTTGGTTTATAAAGTTCGATGCTGGCTGAATTTTAGAGTAAGAAGGGGGCCACGATGCTTCCCCTGGCTCTAGTTCCCGAACAATTGCAGCCTTCAGGGATGGTACCTTGTCTGAACCACATAAATAAAGGCCTCCAATTGCAAGTCAGAGCCTGTTGATTGCAGATCGTGGAATGTTCAGTCTAACTGCAAATTGTTGTAAAGTCTTCAGACTTGGGAACTTGTTAAAATCATACCCTGCTGACTTGAAACAGACTTCAATTACCCGGGTTCCATTAATCCATCGTTTTGCTATGAATTACACTTTGTGAAGGGCTTTTGCTTACACGCTGAAGACTGTCGGCTCCGCTTCGTTTTACGTAGAGACGGTAGAGAAGCCACAGAGTGTGGGATCTCCAGACCTGCGGTCCAGTCTCATTCAATCTAGCTTTGTGTCTCCACGTGGGAACTTTTGCCTGTTTGCCTCTGGTGTTTCTCTTGATGGATAAGCATGATGTTAAGAAGAGAAGAAATCCTTTAGATTAAGGTCAAGTTGAGGAGGGAAGGCACATAAAGTCAGATCTACCCTACGGGAGATAAGGAAAGACAGCTTCAAAGACTGATGATTTTATCCAAACACAGGGCTCAAACTGAAATGAAAGCCCCTCCCTGGCAGGGGAAAAAAAACCCTGTGTACTTTTAATCCAGCCTTGTTTAACCTGGAGGAAATGAAAGGGATTGGGGAGGGGGAGGCTGGTCATTTGCAGGTATGAAAACACACACTGATGGAGCCTCCTAGAAGCTATAAACAGGACTCAGGTACACATTCTCTGACTTGATCTCTAGGTTTACTTAGTATTTATTTTACCATTAAAGAGCAGGCATGTCATTAAATCTCTCAAAGTGCCTCAAGTCTTTAGTGAGGACTTAAAACATTATCCCAAAACTGAGATGAGAATTCTAAATATGAACACCGGGAGGAAGATGCAGTCCCTCTGCCTCTGCCAGCCAAGTGGTAAAATTATAGGTGTGCACCACCGGGTCAGCTGCAGCACAGCCCTTAAGGACGTAGTTCACTTACACCTGTGGACATGCCATCAGACCTTTAAAACCTTACCTATTTGTGGGACACGTGTATGGAGCATCTGCCATGTGCTAGGCAGGCACTGTCACCGCCTCCCCCCTCAATAAACCATGAAAGATATGATCCAGTTATATATGCAGGATTATATATTCTTAAGGTTAAATCTTCATTTCGTATTCCCCATTTTCTAAAGATGCTTTGATATCATTAGATGAAAGTCTAGTATATGTTTGAACTGTCTCTAATATTTTAGTAACTTCCATGTGAAAGCCTTTTATGTTGTCAGCTAAGAACAAAATGGTGCATCACATTCTTTTTAAGGGTGGTAGAAACAAACAAGTTGTGTGTGTATGTGGGTGGGTGGATGGGTGTGAGTGTGGGTATGTGTGTGGGGTTGTGGGGGGTGTTAGATGCATCTTCCTCTATGCTTTGTACACCTAGAGGGGTTGGTTATTCAGTATTTACACCTAAGATCTCTCTTTATCTCATTAGTCGAGCTGATGATATTGAAGTTCTGAAGATGTCTCAGATAATCACAGGCCCTTTGATCTAGAACATTTCACAGTTAGTGCCTGAGCAGATGTTGTTCTGCATTAAGCACAATGATTTTTTTTAATTAGTTAAGTGAGAGGTTAAATTTTCAAAAATCATCAGCAGTATATGGCTGGCTCTTGGAACTTCTGCTTTGGCATGGAGCAACTGATGAATTAGGTTCCAGGGCTTAATTGTCCTTGCCTTCTATAAAATTAGCTGCTTTCTTGGAATTTTTCTTTAATAAATTATATCAAGTTGTTACCAAAAAAATAATAAAATTAAAAATATATATATAACAGCAACCACAAAAGTTAAGTTCAGTTTGCTAAATGCTCCTCAATGCTGTCAGTGTGTGAAGATCCCTGGGCGGGGCTGGGGTGGAGTAGCTAGCCACTTTAGGGTATGAAAGTTGATTCTGTGTCAAAAGAAAGACACACAGGTTAATTCCTCCACCCTACCCTGTGGAGCACAAGCCAGGCTTCCCAGAAAGCCAGCCACATCTTCCCCATTGTTTGTGGCTTAGAGTGGGCTGTCTAAAGAATCTGTTTTCTGAGAACTCCTGGAGTAAGAAAGTCACACTCTTAAGACAGAATCACAACCGCTTTTCTGTACACTCACTACCAGGGCAGGTAGGATAGCCCAGGAGAGTGTAATTATATCATAACTAACTGCTATTTGAGAAGTTTTAATTTTTTACTACATTTATTTGTGTGTGTGTGTGTGCGTGCGTGCATGTGTGTGTGTGTGTGTGTGTGTGTGTGTGTGTGTGTGTGTGTGTATGCACATGTGAAGGTCAGAGGACAATTATTTGTGGGGGTCAATCTTCCCTTCCACCACATGGGCTGCAGGGATTGAACTCAGGCCATCCAGGTTGGCAGCAAGCACCTTTACTTGGAGTCATCTTGGAGGCCCCAACTTTTTTTCCTTTTATTTCCAATTTTTTTCTTACAATACATTCTGATCATGTTTTCCCCTACCACAGGTCATACCAGTTCCTCCTCACCTCTCTAATCATGCAACTTCATGTATTAGCTCTTTTTCTCAAAGAAAACCAAAACACAATAAAAACAAACAAAAAAGAACAAGAAACAAAATCCCACAAAAACAAACCAATAAGACAAAAATGGCCAAACAAAGCAAAATGAAAGAAAAAGCAAAAAGTTCACAAAATACCATCTCTAGTTTATTTTATATTGACCGACTACTTATTCTTGGCTGTGGAGGCTGCCCTGGAGTATGGTTGATATATCCAGGGACACTCTATTGGAGAAAAGTAATTTTCCATTTGCCAGCAGTACCAATTGCAGACACCTTCTTGGTTAGGCGTGGGGCCCCTAACCATGTCCACTTCCCCTTCTCAGCACTGAGACAACACTTACATCAAGCACGGAAAAGTCAAACCAACGCCCAACTAGAAGGAGGGGTAATGCTACTGATCAGCTTTCATGCTGCTGGAAGATGCTCTGCATGATGCTAGAGAAGAGGTGATCATCAATATCACTCAGCTACAAAAACTGTGGCTTACAGCATTGACCTTCCCGCAAGATATATTGGTGTGATAGTGGCACAAACACTATGGGAGAAGTCAACCACTATTTTTTAGATCTGAGGCCTAATCCATGGGATGGAATGCATACCTGATGCTACTAAGACTGGATAGGTATGGGCCTAGAGGGGAAAACCTAATATTATTTCTGCTAAAGGAACATAGCAAGAAGTGACTCTTGATGGCAACACACATCAGAAATGCTTCTCCTTATACTATTTAGGAATTAGCTTGAATAATTAGAACTGGACAATGTGCAGAGAGTGAGAGACTTTGGAGCACTCAGTCCTAAATGGGATGTCCTCATCAAACCCATCCTTTCAGGGTTCAGGGATCTATGCAGAAGAGTAGGCAGAAAGATTATAAGACCAGAAACAATGGATTACTCCAAGGAAGCAGTGTCTTCCAGGCACAACAGGACTGATACATGTATGAACTCATGTAGCAGCACACACAAGACCTGTACAGATTCAAGCCAGACAGGAACACATCTATTTTTAAAAGAGGTATCGGCCCTGAAACAGAAGTCAACTAGGTACACTCCATTGCCAAGATATATAAAACCTAATGTAAGCATAATTACAATAGCAAGTCACAATCCCAGTGACCCCAGAAAATGTAAACCCCACTTTTGACACTCATAAAATGGAGGAAAGACCCTTTTCATTTAGTAGAAACAAAAATAGTCTTTCTTAAAAATTACTGTGTCTTTGTAGTCTTGGTGATTCTTAAGTAGAGTTGGTTGGAATATTCATGCTAAGTGACAAATGGTCTCATTAGAGTTCTTTCTATATAGTTCTTTTGCCTGGTGATGCTGGGAAGAGCACCGCCTGTCTTCCCTGCTGCCCATCAAGCCTGTCCCAGGCCTGCAACTTTACTCATAGCATCAAGAACTCATATTGCTATTGGGTCCTTGCACTATTTGCCTATTACATCAATAATGAGCCTAATGGCTAGACATGAGATAGCAAATCTTTTATCTCAGTATTGGGAAGGCAGAGGCAGGAGGATCTGTTAGTTCAAGGCCAGACTGAAGTACATAGTGAGTTCTAGGTCAGCCAGAGCTACATAGTGAGATCCTACTTCAAATATAGTTAGATGGATGGATGGATGGATGGATGGATAAGATAGATAGATAGATAGATAGATAGATAGATAGATAGATAGATAGATAGCCAAGAGCAAACTTAAAAGAAGCTTATGTAGAACAAGAAGGGTCTGCAGAAATAAGTCTTCAAGACTGACTCTTCTTTGGGAATGAAATGAAACATGCCCAGTATTAATATCTTCTCAAACTTCCCCATTCACAGCCATCACTTAATCATGCAGCTTACTGTCTCTCAAGTCTCCGAGTCACCGGTTTCTGAAAGTCAACCAAGAGAACCATGAACCCCATTGTCAGAGCCCCAAACATAGCTTACACATGTGCCAGATTGTGATTGTTAAATCAGGGATGGGGGGAGAAACAGTGTATTTACATCAAGGTGAGGGATATCTCAGATACTTGTGAGATCAGTAATCACTCCTATGGCTTGACCATCCTTGCACTTTTAGATTTTTCTCAAGTTGTGTTCCTTATGATAAACTATTAGTTATATTGAAACACTTCCTTTCATTAATTGTTTTTAGATGTCCTTCGTATACTGTGGCCAAAATAAAATATTCATGAATGAGGAAATAGCATCATCCCATAGCCACCAAAATAAATGTGTTCCTCATACTTGATGAGTTCTGGGTGGAATGTGTGCTTGCTTGAGCAGCTCTGACTGTTCTTGTGTATGTTTGGCATGGAGCCCTTTAGGCACCTACAAATGAAATGTACCTTCTCATTAAAGGAACGATATGCTTAAGGAATTCCATTCATCAGAAGTTAGCCTGGAGCTAGCACATAGTAAACTAAGATTCAGCTTTACAAACTGTTCAGAATGTCAGTATTAAGTGAACTAGCTCTCCCTGTATCAATAACCTCCAACAACAGGCACCTGTTAAGCATACCTAATGAGGAATCTAAGTGGAACATTGATAGCAAATAGCCCTTAAAAGCATCAACCAATCGGTGATAGATAATTAACTATATGGTGTTATCTTTGAACTCAGACCAGCTAAGGCCACGGGCCAGAGAGAGACACGTGAGTGCAGCTTTAGACTTGTTCCCATCAGTCCAGTTTTCTTGTGGTTCCAACCAAGCAAGAGCCTAGTGCCAGGAGGGGCCTTGGCTGGGGCCCACCTTGCTAAACTTGTCAACTCCACTTGTTTGGCTCCTCTAGGTCCCTGATGCCTCTCTGCCTCCACTCACAGTTCATCCAGGTGGCTTCTTCTCCCCATTTCGCAGTGTCATTTTCCATTGAACTAGATTTCTGGGGCTACCTGGGTACTCTTATCATGGCTAAAGGACACCAAATACCTAAAACTCCAGATGAGATGATGTCACATCACCCTTCACATCTGCCCTTTAACTTTTTTGGTGGCTGCATTTTGTCCAGATTGAAATGGGGTCCCTGCAAACATCTGGCACACTGGTTTGATTCAGTGATCCAGGTCCGTCTTCCTGCTGGCCAGGTCCAACTTGGACTTACCACATCCTTTCTCACAGGCAAAAGCTTTCATGACTTGAGTATTTGCCTCACATATGAGACCTGGAGATGCTTGCCATGATATAGAGGTAATGTGGGCTTTGCAAGATCACCAGTAGTCTAGGCATTACAGACAATCTTACGGATGATAAGCTGTAAAATTGCCTGTAACTATTCACTTTGAGGCAAACTTGAGAAAATGTGCTCTTCTAAATCTGTTATATTGTAATCCAAGAATGTACATACAAGTCACACTCTATGAAATAATGTGAGGGTAGGATGCATGCCATTGGTAGAGGGCAACAGACGCTATTAAATTAATAATAGCTATTAAATTTTTCCGCCACATTTAGCATCAAACAAGTTAATTCTAGTTTTATCAAGTGTCATAAAAACAGTTTTTTCCAATGACCTGGGTTAAATTTGTATGAGTGTATAGCTACAATTGCCATTGCTAAGATTGCAATGTCAACAAACGCAATGGATTTCTCTTAGAAAAGTGTCCACATCTGTGTCATCTTAGGAGAGGCTAGGGGAATCTCTCAGGATGGGCATCAGGTCACAAGAGAATTAATCTCTCCTTGTCCATGAGACCAGCTGTATTCAGATGTATATACCTCAAGACTACCTAAGAAAATCAGAGTGCCCAAGAAAGAACTGTGTTTACTTTGTCATTTCATTATTAGAAGTGTGTATTTTATTTGAAGAAAAACTGGGGACTGATTTCTAGAGTAGACTTGGTTTAACACAGTGGTTTGTGTTCCAACGTATGGTCATTATCTGAAGAGCCGATTGCAAGGCCAGCACCCAGGCCTGCCACAAAAGAGATTGTGACACAGGTGTTTGGCTTGAAATGCTGTAACCTACTTCTATAGTAAGTAACTAGATGCTTTTGATGCCAGCTCCATGAAACATAATTTGAAAAATTAGAGAAAAGAACATGGATGTAAAAAATAGAACTCAAATCTTAATTTAACCTTTTACTTGTTGGTTACATTTGACAAGTTATTGCACACTCTGGGTCTGCTTCCTCTGTAAATGAGGATAGAATTGCTCATGTTACTCACAGACACTTCTTCATAGAATTAAACCCATGAAGAAAGGACACAGAACACATAGTACACAGTCAGTAAATGGTAGTTTTGTGTAAAGAATCTAAAAATGAGACTTGGAGGTGGCTCTCAGTCCACTGTCAAAACATGAATGTTTGTTACTAAAACTGGGAAACTTTTAAGTAAAAGGTACTGATGTCCCATAGAAACCCAGGTTATGAAACACTTTAATTACTAGTGAGATAAAATATAATAACCCCTATGTGTTTGTGCTGCATAAATACTCTTTATGATCCTAAGGGGTGGGGGGAACCTTTGTAGTTGACTTTGTGAAAACTTTAGTGAGCTTGTTGCTTCTGGCACCTTCCTCAATTGTGTTTTACTCTCTCCTCAGTGCGTAGTATTAATTCCACAGTGCGTAGTATGGCATGTTCCAGATCCCTCAGAAAATATTCACTTCTTCATTGATCCAAATAGTCACAACTAAAAAATGTATTCTAATTCAATAAAATTCATTTTTTGAAAGTTCTAAAAAAAAAAAAAAAGAAAACCAAAATGATGAGGATCATAGCACAGATAGCACAGTCATGTCCAAATTTCTTTCTTTCTTTTTTCTTTTTTCTTTTTTTATTTTTTTTGCCTTCTATGAATCCCAGAATGCAGGTCAACTGAAGCTTTTATTTACCCAAGGATGAGGCCTGTTGGTGTTTACTTTTCACAGGTCTTTATCCTTGCTGTCAACAAATACTTAGCAGGCTTGATAAGAGAGTGAAGCAAGAGATTTGTAGCTTTTTATTTTATTGAAACTGCAACAATTGAACACACAGAAAAAATGAAGTATACAGAAATGGTAGCTTAAGGATATTTATTATGGGGGTTTCTTTTAGCAAAAAGATAAAAGAAAATCTATGTGTTGGAGGTGGGCCAGTCTAAACGTTTAGTAGAGCAGTTCTCCAAATGTGGTCCTTAGATCCCTTGGGTTGACTGAAAGATCAAAACTATTCTCTTAGAAACACTAAGGCTTTGTTTGGTTGTTTGTTGTGTTTGCATTTGCATAGATAGTGCACTGGTGGAATGGGTAGGATTGTTAGAGGAATGAAGGCACCAACACTAATTTTAAAAAGCCGGTTTTACTTTAGACTGTCCTTGTGGAGCAGTACACATGCAAGCTTCAGTCAATCCTGACCCTTGAGTTCTTGTCTTTCCTATTCTGAGAGATGATGGGAAGCATCCCCCTGTGTGTGGGCTGTGGCTACCTCCAGAGAGAGCAGATAGCCTGGTGTTTTAGTTGCAAGTAGAATTGTAATGGAAGGGCATTCTTCATGAAGAAGAAATAACTGACAAACTGTATTTCTTAGGACTTGGTTATTTGCCAGATGTACAAAAATAGGTAAGCTGAATTGTATCACTTCAAGGAAAACAATACTACTATGGGCCATGTTTATTAACAATGGCAAAATCTGGGCTTTCAAGAGAAAATTAAGAGTTTTGGAAACCTTACATCTACCCCATGAACTTTACCTGAAAACTTTGGGGGAAATACTGGTGGTGATACATAAATGTAATTTTATGTTACAACATAATAAAATATATCAACATTTAGGAAATATGCCTAATGTTTATAATTCTTTTCAGAATGATTAACAAAATCAGGTCTGAGCAAATAATTCAATCAAAAATGTAAGATAGAGCACCAGAATTTAATGTAATAAAGTAGAAGTTTTTAGATTTTTCTATTGTAACTAAACTTAGGTAATTACTAATTATTGCATTTTAGTCTGGATAGAGAAGAATAACCACAGTGGTCCAGAAAGGGTCTTTTTTGTTGTTGTTGTTTTCAAGACAGGGTTTCTCTGGGTAGCCCTGGCTGTCCCAGAACTCACTCAGTAGATCAGGCTGGCCTCGAACTTGGGATCCACCTGCCTGCCTCTGCCTCCTGAGTGCTGGGATTAAAGGCATGCTTCATCACTGCCTGACTGTTTTATTAAAATACTCATCCCTTTACCAACAACAGATCTGTATGGGACCAGATTTTCCTTGTATAATTTACTAGAACAATATTTGTAACAGATTGAATGTAGGAGCAAATACAAGAGTTCTAGTGTTTTTAATTGGGCCAAAAATTAGAGATTTATAAATTTTATAAAGCAATGACACTTTTCTTTACTAAATTGTTTTATTGTGGAAAATATGGTTAATTTAATTTTTATAGTTTTTGTTAATTTAAAATATAATTATAATTTATTTCATTAATACACTTATAAAATGTATAGAGATTAGTTTCTAATAATTAGGCATTAATATTAATATATAAGTAAGAACTCTCCAAGGTCTTTGTTAATTTTAAAATTTTATTTATTATTGTGTGTATGAGTATATGTGCACTTGTATGTTTTCTGTATGGGATATGGATGTGAGTCTGGGTGCCTGTGTATCAGGGCATGCAATGAAGGTCAAAGATCGTCCACCAGGGGTTCTGGGAATGAAACTTAAGCCATTAGGCTTATATGGCAAACCTTTACCACTGAGCTATCTTGCTGATTCTTTTTGCAATTTTTAAGAGTATCGAGTTTCCAAAGACTAAAATGTCCAGAATTACTCATATTCAGTATAATACTAGAACAGAGTTTTACAGCAGGGTAGAATACTGAAGTGGGTTTATAGGTGCCTATTGGGAATTGGGTATGCTATATACTGTTATGTGAATGTAGCAAGTTTCATTATAACGTGTACAATGTGCTCTCACTTGTTTACAGAGGAGAGGTTATGACCACATCAAGATAGTTATCTATATAATACACACATATAGCCATTGTTAACATATGTATTATACATAAATGTATAGCTACCTTATGAATAAAAATGTTTACATTTAATAAAATAGTCCAGAATTGGGATAGATTACAGAGTAACTTTCTATGTTGCATCTTTATGTATTTTAAATTTTTTTTTCAATGGACTTACACTATTATAAAAACTATAACTTGTTATATAAACTATAACTTGTTTAGTTCCTTGTTTGTTTGTTCTGAGATAGGGTCTCACTGTGTAGCTCTGACTAGGTTTGTACTCACTCTGTAGACCCTGGCCTCAAACTCACAGAAATCCCCCCTGCCTCTGCATCTGGAGTCCTGGCATTAAAGACATGTAATAATTTTAAAAAGCACAAATCATACAAAGAAAGAATAAAGTGCCCCATATTAGGTGAGCAGTCTAACTAGAACAGACCCTCAGATTAGCAGTGCCCAGCTTCCCAACTTCGGCTCCTTATCCATTAAAAGTGTTGTCTCTGCTGGAGTCCAGTGTCAAATTTTAACCCCAGGCTCAACAGAGAAGTACTTTTTGTCCTGTATCTTATCCCTTTGCAAACATTTATCTTTTTGCAAGTATTAAGCAATCTTACTGGCAGTGATTATTTTTGTTAAAGTAGAAGGGACAAAACTTGACAGGCAGAGTCAAGTTTTGTCTCCTCCCTCTCCCCTTTATTTGGTTCTGAAAGAAAAGAAAGATAAACAGAACATGAAGGGCAGAAAAGCTAAGAATCATGAACAGAGAGTGCCAGAAAGAACATGAGAAAGGATTCAAATCGGGGGTTAGAAGATGACAGGGGGTGGGAAAAGGGGGGAGTACGTGGGCAAGATACTGAGCGGGTAGAGGAATTGGTATAGGCTATGAGAACAGGATGTTAAGGAGGAATAGAAGAGGGAAAGAAAATTAGAAACTAGAACACGAGGAAACGGATAGCAAAAAGCCGCTGGTTTGGGGAGAATTGTGTCCTCTGGGAGTCACTGAGGGATTGCTGACTTTGGCTCGGAGGGAGACAGGAATGAAAATCTGGCAACAGAACTTCTGTAAAGTCCAGAATTGAGTGGGACATGACACATTGAAAAGAAGGTATCAAGAACATTTTGATAGTGTTGAGGCTTTTTACATTGGTATCCTTTTCTGGGTGGTTCACGGGTGTCTATGACAGTTGCCCTTAACTTTATGTATATGTCTTATGTCCAGAAATCTGGGAGCATAGAATTTTCATGGACAAGCGAGCAAGCGAGGGGGGTCAGAAATGGAGAAAGATATGTCTATGATCCCTTATCCAGTGAGGAGGAGAAAGAAGCCTTTATCTCTTGGCCATGCAGCTGGAGACAGACAACACGTCTGCCTCTCCAGCTGAGCATCAGCCCCACCACTTCTGACCCAGACAGTCCTTGACAATGGGCACCCCACCCACTGGACCATGGCCAAGTAGCTGTAGGAGGCAGGGAGTAGTCAGAATGACCTCCGGACTCACTGGGGAAATGGAAAGTCTGAGAGCAAAGCAAGACTGGTGTTAGCAAAACCGAAACTCACAGAACACGCACTGGAGCAGCAAATTTGGGGAAGAGGGTGGGCAGATGAGCTAGCACTGGGACCAGCAGTCCAGAATACACCCAACTGGGTCTTGACTTCGGGATCCTCTTGTAACTCATTTTGAGGAATACAGTTTATCTTGTGATGACAGAAAATTTGGGGAGTTTGTATTAGCAGTTTGTCAATATAGTCAGTGAACAAATTTTCCGTCTCCCCTTGGACTCTGGTAATCAGATGGTGCCCAACCACAGATCTACAGGTACCACACGGTGGGCACCTGCATGTCACATGAGGCAGCGGCAGAGCTGGCTTTCCAGGGGTAATTTCCTGACTTGGTAGTGTAAGACACTAATTACCCTACGGTGGATACTGTGACCAACATCCCGAGAAAACAGACGGGACAATTTAGTAACAATCTTGCCCTTAGCTGCTGTTGCCTTCTCCATGGTATCCATCTATGGAGGAATTATGAATGGACTGACCTTAATGCTGGCTCACTACTTGCCAAAAAATCAACTCTTCTCAAGTGATGAGAAAAATGAGCAAATGGCTAAAAAAAAAATTAAAAATAAAATTTAAAAAAAATTATCCTGAAACTTCTTGTGTGAGTCATTTATCAACAGCTTGTCTTTTAAAGTGCTGTATTTTCAGTTTTATGTAAAAAGTTTTTATTAAATAGCATCTTTGATTTTTTTTTTTTTTGAAAAAAAGTATACTTGGATTATACTTTTGCCTTTCTTTTGCTGCTCAGTGTTAACTCTTGTTCAAATTGAGATTGTCCCCTGTACACCTGTAGTGATAGTCTGGTCCAGCTAACTGATGTGAGCTTGCTTGCTGATGTGTGCCTAAACTTTATCACCTAAGTGCTTAAATCAGTGGTTCTCAACCTTCCTAATGCTGCTACCCTTTAATACAGGTCCTCATGTTGTGGTGATCCCCAACCATAAAATTATTTCATTGCTACTTCATAACTGTAGTTTTGCCACTGTTATAAATCATAATGTAAAATCTATTTTCTGATGGTCTTAGGTGATCCCTGTGAAACGGCTGTTTGACTCCCCCCCCCCGTGCACACAAAGCCATGGACAAGGCTACAGGAACAGTTCTGATCCAATACAAGAAAAAGACACCTGAACTTCAGCCTTCAGGTCTATTAGTCTAGGGACTGGAACTTGAGCCTTCCGGTCCGTCTGGAGACCAGAACTTCAGTTATTGGGCCTGGCAGTCTGGGTTTTAGTATGTGAATTTTGCATGGTCATCTGGATACTAAAAGCTAATTTTGTTAGTCTTATCTCTGATATGATTAACTATGACCCTTAGGTACATTCAGGAATAATGAAATACTTTCAGCATAAATTAAGGAAATCCTGGACAATTGTGACTTCATTAACACAAACTTGTTAGCAAAAATAGTTACAGAAAAGGAAGGGTAGATTTTCCCTTCCACGTCAAAACACATTTATTACTAACAAAACGTCTAACCTATGTTTATCTTACACGTTTATTTTAACATAGTGTCTAACTTTGTAGCCTAGGCTGGCCTTGAACTTGGGATCTCCTTGCTTTTACCTCTCAAGTGCTGGGGTTAAATGTGTGAGACATTTTACCCCACCTATTTTACCAAAGTTTTAAAAATAAAGACAACCAAAAGTGATCTCAAAAATCTCACCAAAGAGTCCTACTGTTAATATTATGGTCTTTTAACGCCTCATATTTATGGGGCTGGAAAGATATTTCAGCCATTAAGCGCACTGGATGCTCTTTCAGAGGACCCAGGTTCAATTCCAAGCACCCACATGGGGCACACAACTGTAATTCCACTTCCAGGGTTCTGACACCTTCATACAGACAGACATGCAAACAAAACACCAATGCACATAAAAACTAAGAATAAATAAATCATTAAAAGTAAATAAAACCCAATATTTATATGATTTCTGTTTTGATATGCTCCTTAAGATCTGGTGCCATTTCATTATATAGGGATCTGTAACCTCTGCTTAACACACCATAAATATTTCTTGCCTTGCTACCTAGTCTTTATTTATAGTTCAGTTATTACATAATGCAGTGAATGAATGAAATGGATATTAAGGTAGATATTTGTTATCATATGGATATCAGTATACTTCTATTTTTTTTACTTACTTTCATGTATTTTAAACAAAGTAGTTCTTTTATCAGACTATTAAAAAAAAACATTTTCCTCAACATTTTGTTGGTTTTAACAATACTATTCAAGATCAATTAATTTGTTTAGTAAAACATATTTTACTAAGATGTGAACTGAAAAATAAATCTTTCTTGAATGAAATTGTCTTGACAGCAAACTGTTTTGCTCATTCAGATGCCAAAAGCTTTTTTTTTTCTTCTTGCTCTACTTACATATTGAAAATTCTGTTCCTTTATTATCCAAAATAGTGATTTTTAAAAGGCTAGTATTTTTCTCACTCACCCATATTTCCTGGTTTTAAAAAAAAATAAAATGACTAAAATTCTTAGTTTCCCTTCTTACGAGTGGTAACCCCACTAAAGCAGGTGCATTGTTTCATAATTTTTCCAAACTGACAACGGTGTCCCCTTTCAGTGCCTACACAAATTGAGAAATTTACCACATTTTGAATGACCAGGGAAGAGGAAGTCAGTTTGGCATGACTCTTCCTGACAAATATATTGAGAAAAATTACAAGTTTTCATTCCCCTGCTTCTAAACTTCATGAGACATAGCAAGAAAAATCCAATTTAAAAACTTTTAAATCCAATTGTATCACTTGCCAAATTTATTAGAATTTAATAGCCTAAGTATGTACTATACATTCCTGCCAAAAGGGGAAAAACAAATTTAGGTTTGGAAACCCAGCTGCAGGTTTTAAACACCCGAGTATTACAGCATTCATGGACTCAAGGTATCTTTGAGAAAGACTCTAAAAGCAGAAGGTTAAGCTAACATAATCTGTGGGATGTGTTAGACATGTCTGCAGGTAACAGGTTTTTGATTGTTGTCTTTAAACTTTAGTTCCTTCACTGAAAATATGAAATGGTTAGAGGAAGACATATTGGAGAGTCATAGGCTGCTCCCCTGGCTGAACTCCGAAAAGGCATAAAATGGGCCGATGTGTCAAGGGCTATTATAATACCCACTGTTTGTAAAGATGACTCCCCAATCTAAATGGTTGGAGGGTTGCAGATTTCTTCTCACTTTCATGGTCACAACCGCTGTTTTTGTTTCCTCCTTTGAAGGAACCCCCCTTCTCTGACGTACAGGAAGGATACTCGAAATAGAAGCAAAAGCAGAAACCCCAGGCCATATAGGAAACCATAAATGAACCTGCATGCCTGCCAGGGCCTCCGTTCTTTACTGTACTGAGTCATGTGGGAGGAAAGGTATTTAGCAATATCCATTTCCTCACATGAGACCTTCCTGAATGAATGCTCTATCTGTTTTAAACTTTCAGGACCAGATTTCAAAGCAGAAGTTCCCTGGGAGTTTCCTTTACAAAACAAAGGATTATAGTCACTGACTATCAGACGGTCAATTGGAATTTTTGTTATAAATTGCCATCAGTTTCTTTATTCAACAAAGTAGTCAGAGAAGTCACAAATTCTTGATCTTGGCTTGTAGTAGAGATGGTTTATTAAGAAAATAAATCCACCAAGGTACAGGCTGAGCATCCTGTACAAAAGATGCTGGGCAACAGATACATTTGGGATTATTAAACAAAACAAAACAAAACAAAAGCCTATGCATAACAAAGTATCTTGAGGATGGAGCTCAAAATTGAGCACAAAATTCACATATGTGTCATATGCACCTAAAACTCAGAGCATAAAGGTAGTTTTAAATGTTTTTAGCATGTCTGTTTTGCCTGAGACATATTACATGAGACATATTACATTAACTATAGAATTTTCCATTTGCGATATCATTTCAATTTTCAAACAGCTTTGAATTTTTAGTATTTACTCTTTGGGGTTTAGGCTTAGGATTGTTAAGCCTTGGCCACTTACTTTACTTAGGTAATGGACACACTGGTCCTGAGGGTCAGAGCCATCACTCAAGATTCAGCACCTCTCTGGATGGCTGCTCAGGCACTGAGCTATGGAAATAGCCACACCTTTGATGCTGAGTCTGGAATAGCATTTCTAAGTCTTCCTTTGGTTGTTTACCTCTGTGTGCAGTAGAAATATGTCTTAAACCATGAGCCAAGACTATTATATGTGAATGCATAAATGTATGTTTACATACATGTACATAAGTACAGCAAAAGGTCTCAAAATTATATATTTATCATATTTGATATGGTCTGCGATGTTCATTTTTTTTATTGTGCTGCTTTATTTGTTAAAATAGCTTGGTGTGGGGCTAAGGGTATACTCAAGAGTAGAGTGCTTGCTTAGCATATACAAGGCCCTGAGTTCAACCTTAGCACTAAAGATAAAAGAAACAGGATGGAGGAGGAAGGGGGCAGAAAAATCCCTCAATTTCTTACTTCATCGTAAATAAGAAGTTTAAAATGGGGCATGGTGGCACACAACTGTAATCATAAGAGGCAGGGTCAGGTGGATCCTGAGTATAAACCCAGCATGGGCTACTTAGGGAGACTGTATCTCAAAACAAATGAAAATTACATTGACTCATTGTGTTGACTGTTTGATCTACAAATAGTTTTCAGTCTATAGTTTGGGAAACATTAGCTGAGATTAATAATAATTATGAAGAATCAATTTGCCTTAGAAAAGCCTAGGATAGGAGATGTCTGAGAATGTTTTGAGATGACAATTTAAACAAATGAAGCAGCCTTTCCAGAGGATATTTGTCATCCACCTGAACTCCTGGTTTGTCTAAATAGTGTTGGGTTGGATGATTGACAGCTCTGCTGCTAGATATAGTCTGGCTTCAGCCAGGTTTGGGAGCTGGGAAAGAATTCAAGTGTATAACACATCAGCACTTTATGCATTGTTAAGAAAAAGAAAAACTTATGATTGTAAAGTGTTGTGGATTATAACACATTTAACAGAATTGTTAAAATATGAAGAAAACAAGTTATCAGCCTGAGTTAGTGGTTCACATGGGTGATAACTTCAAGCCTTCTAGGTCCCCTGTACTGTTCTTGATGGGACCCTTAGGTTTATTTCATCTGTGAAGAAAAGTGTCAAGGATTGTGTTTCATTAATTTGATGGCATTTTATAGATCCTAAATTTGAAAGGCATCCTCAGTGACATCTAGCTTGTACTTCCTTATGTTACAGTGGGAGGATCTGATAGCTAGGGTGTAATGGACAACATATACAAGTAGAGACACAAAAGAAGTGTAAAAAGGCGAGATCAACTTGTTATACTGGGAAGGGAAAATAGTAGCCAGGGAAATGAAGGTTCGAACCAAAGCCTCTGGTGTGGTCATTTTCTCCTCAATGTGGTCATATAAAAATGAGGCCAAGAAGCAGGTGAGAGATACCATCTCTCTTGGCCTTGGAGTTCAGTGTCTCGTTCTAGGGAGAAGCATAGATTCCTATCAGAGAATGCTTTCTGCTTATATCATTTTCATCACAGTATGGCTCCCTTCTCAAGAGCTTAGGATCAGATTTGATTAAAAGAAATTACTTCCTGTCAGGTGACCAGGATCTTCCAGTGTCACCTTACTTGTTTGTCTGTGGCAATCTGTGTCCCACCCACAGGAACCCATCAGTTCCTGTAAGGGTTGCAGTTGGACTAGCTTTTCACCTACTTACGGTTGTCATCTTGCCCTCATTCCCATTGACCTTAGCGCCCTGGTTTACTGTGTACAGACATGTCACATCTACCTCTGTTTAAATCCAACATTTGTCCTTTCTGGTTAACACCCTTAAGTTATCATTGTTTTGTGACCCATTCACTCTTCAAGCATATGCTATGTTCTTTTCCTTTTAATTCAACAGTTTACTTGAAAGATGCTTTCTAGCTGATCTCAACAGTTACACAATGTGAGCTTTTAGGGGTGCTTGTCACTCCACCTAAAGCAATATGGACAATGCTCAGTCTGACATATCTTCTGACTCTTGTGGCTCTTCCCTAGGAGTAACTAGTTAGGACAAAGAAATATTCAAGGACACACACACACACACACACACCTACAGACTCACACACACAAGACACAGACACACATACATATTGCGGTTTAATAATGATCAGGATAAACAAATAGGCCGAATAGATGTTTATTCAGGGAGAAATAACTTACAACCTAGACAGATGAACACCAGCAAGTTCCACCCAGATGCTCTCCTCTCCACGTCCTGCCAGCAAGAGAGCGTTCCCCGGATCCTCCTCAGACCTAGTTCCATGGGTCACTTCCGCCCCTGGCTGCAACCCCACAATGGGCGTAGTCAGTGCCACAGGAGACAATATCCCACTATACATACACACAAGACAGGCACACATACACACACCCACTCTCTCACACATAAGACACAAACACACTCACTCATAGAAACAGACACACATAATAATTCATAGATACATATACACAAGCTCACAGATACACACACTCACACAAGACAGACACACACTCACAGCCATACATACACTCAGAGATACAGACAGACACACACAGACATACACAAGACCTACATACACACAGATACACTTACACGCACAAGACAAGGCACACACACAGACATACACACTCACTCATAGACACACTCACACATATACACAAGACACAGACACTCACAGTCACTCATAGACACAGATACACACAGTCACAGGCACACCACATACACATATAAGACACAGACTCACACACACTCTTAGACACATACACACACACACATACACACACACACAGTCACCACTGAGATATAGGAAAGAACATGAGCATCGGGTTCCTCATTCTGTGAAGAGCTGAAGGAACAGGGCATGAGCTTTAGAAACTCACCTACTGTCTCAACACTCACTGCATCTCAACATTCAACAGTTTTAACCAGTATAGATTATTCAAGGACTATCTGTGACACACTGTGTGTCTATTTGCAGCCTCCTTTGCCCAGTCCAGCCTTCAAGACCTTCTTTACCTGTATTCTTTATGTCCTGTCTGAGATCTCTCCCAAGAGGCCATTGCCCTGTGCACACTTCTCTCCATTGAGCAGCCTTGGAGCCCAGAGAGTCCTTGACCCACCCTCCCCCTTCTGGTACGCTCATTGGCTGCTACTGCTCACACTTTCCCATGTCCCATAGCCTGGGAAGCACTGAGTTACCAAAGGACCACTGGCTCCTTAATGGTGCAATTACAGTTGGGTCAGTTCTTACTTGTCACATAAAACACAAATGGGAAATATATATGAGGAAAAACGCCACATCTTCCACTGAGAATAAACATGCAGAGAAGTTATTCCTTGTGCATGCTAGAAGTTATTTGTGGAGGAAGGTTACCCTTTGAAGTTCACCTTTGACTGGGGAATAAGTTTATAAGCTTGTTAGCAGGATCGTGGAGAAAATCTCATTTCCCAAAAGGTCAGAGTTACCTGGGCTATGATTCAAAGCCCTTTTGGGCTGTGAGTGTTGCAGAGGTTTTATGGCTGCTGTAATATCGTCTAGGTTAAATATGTCACATAACTTTGTTTGCCTTGAATTCCTGTTTTCTTTATCCTCTCAAATGTACTACATATGCATCATCTATAATAAACTTCTTCTGATTCCTTATTGTTGCTATTCCCCCTCCAACGATGGGGAGAGACTCTCTTAAGGAAAGGGAAGGCAATTGAGATGCCTTTTCCAGGGGTCCTTTTCAAGGCTAGTAGTTCATTCTCATTCAGGTATTCACAATCTGAAAGGTGCACCCATTACAAGGGAGCACAGAGCAGGATTTCCCTAGAGTCCGTGGCTGGGGTATAGGCAGTTCAGCCTGTGAAAGGCAGAATGGTCTCTGAAGTGGAGTGCTGGCCCATTACACAGGTGACACAGAGGCATCTGAGTCACAGACTTGTCTCCCTTCTGTTGGCCTCCTGGATGAGGTCGAGTGGTTTACTTTAGCTCTGTGCCTTGGCTACCACATCTATGAAATGAGTTGTAAAATGCTTGCCTCATAGGGCTCTTGGAAAACGCGTCTGTGAAAGGCCATAGGAAAAGGCTCCTGTTGTTTACCACCAGGTCCATGTGCAGTGCTTCAGATGTCAGCTTTTATTAGCATTGTCACTTACAATCTGTTCCCTAGAATTATTAAATATTAAGTGACTGACATTGGTATCTCACATTATTCAAAGATTTACACCTGAAAACTCAGCCCGGGTCTTGGCACCTCGATCAACATGGTGGAGCTGGGGTTTCTTACAGACCTCACTTTATCTCATTGATTTTCATTCAGTATTTACAGCTGCCTTGCCCTGATGCAAGCACAAGTGTTACTGCAAAGTTACTTCACACATGGATCCAGAGAACCGTTGTGGGCATTTAAGAGAACTCTCTGTGGGGCCCTTCACAAAGCCTGCTGATGGCTCATCTTGGCTGAATGTGTGTGTGTGTGTGTGTGTGTGTGTGTGTGTGTGTGTGTGTGTGTGTGCCAGAGGTTGGCATAAAGGTGTCTTACTCCATCACTCCCCACTTCATTGACTGAGGCAGGATGTCCCAGAGTTCACTGATTTAATTAGTCTAGCTAGCCAGGTTCGCCCAGGATCCCAGTGTCTGCCTCCTGAGTAATAGGGTTATAGGCAACTGCATTTGCCTGGGTGTTAAGGATCTGAACTCTAGTCCTCATCCACTAAGCCATTTGCCCAGGCCCTGAGTAAATTATTTTAAAAAGATCTGGGAATGTGACTCATTATATGACTCATAAAAAACTAAGAAGCAGCTTCCAAATTATCCTGTCCACAGCATATAAGAGCTCTTATCAAGGCAGATAACAGTAAGAGGCCCATATTTTTCAAAACTGTGTAATAACATCTCCATAATTCCTGAAGGTTATCACAGGTTATGCTTCTAGAATCAAAGGTGGGTCCTCTTTGTAAGCATGTTGGGAAGTTGTTCATAATTCACATGAAGAGATTATAAAATGAAGAAAATGTAGATATATAAATATCAAACAAGGAGTGGCAAGTTTTCTTTTTTGATATAATTATTTCTAACTTTAAAACAGATAGACACATTTGTTGTGAAATGAGTCATGTAAAAAAGAAAGTGGTGGGGGAGGGTAGCTTACTCAGCAATGTAGCAAGCACAGGAACCTGACTGAGTTCAAACCCTCAAACACACACTAAAGAAAACAGAATACAACTAGGCTCCGTGCACACTTGGAATCCCAGTACTAGTAAAGCAGAGAGATGGATCCCTGGGACTCACTGGTCAGTCAGCCCAGACCCATTGGCTATCTCCAGGCCAGTGAGAGTGGGAGACCCTGTCCCTAAAATAAACAAGGTGGAGAGAGCCAGAAGAGGAAGGATTGTCAAGGTTGTCCTGTGGTCCCTGCTCTCTCTGTCTGTCTGTCTGTCTGTCTGTCTGTCTGTCTGTCTGTCTGTCTGTCTCTCTCTCTCTCTCTCTCTCTCTCTCTCTCTCTCTCTCTCTCTCTCTCTCTCTGTCTCCCCACCCCCAATTTTAAAGTGAAATACAATTCTAAATTTATCCACATGAAGTTTGGGAACTTTTATGGCAGTTCTTGACACCAAGTATCAGGTCATCTTGGCTACTGGTGTGCTGGTGGAACTGTGAAGTGAGAACAGGGTTACACTGAGACTGCCTAGGTGGTAAAGGTGATAGCAAGGCCCTTACAAAGTGTATGAGGGTGTGTGTGTGTGTGTGTGTGTGTGTGTGTGTGTGTGTGTGTGTGTATGTGTGTGTGTGTGTGTGTGTGCACGCCACCTGAGAGAATGATAACTCTGTTTTCTTCTCATCTCCATGAAAGTATCTTTCACGGACTATTGCTAATGTTCTCTTACCAGACCCATCCACATCTTTCAGTACTTAATAACAACATCACTTATTCATAAAAGCCTCTCACCTACTTGCCTCTGCAAGGGGGTATGGCATGGCAGTCCCATGGCAAACAGCTCTTTCTCCTGTCAGGAAGAAGTTTGCAGAGCCTCTAAACCCAGATGCCCAAGGAGAACGAAACACACAGAAAATTGACTTCAAAGTCACAAAAAAGTTAGATTTACTATAGGAAGCAGATACTTTTACTAAAAAGCAAAAATGTGGTTCCTCCGAAGCTCAAGCCTTGAATATAATGACTTACTAAATAATTGCTCACCACCACAGAACAAGTCATGCTAAATGACCAACCACAGAATCTTACAGAACCTGACCCCTTCCTAAAGCAGGAGGACAAACCCTGTCATGTAGTAATGAGTGCTCTGTGTTTTAAATTTTTCAATTCCCAGTGGCAGGATAAGAAACATCTTTCCCAAACTGAAGCCAGACAATCTGGAAGGTGAACTCTGCTGGCCAGAAGCCCATGGACATTGGACTTGTGGTTAGATTTCTGTTAAACAATACTGCAAATCAGAGAAAGAGGCGCCAAGTCCAATAACCCTGTCCCTCTTAGTGGGTGGACCACACCCCATGTGGATTAAAGGCTGGTGGTGACTGAGGGCAAGGGGCTCCTGGAGAGACGCTGTGTTGACTGACATGGGTGTGTCAGGGTCAGAGAGAGAATAGTGACTTGCTACTTTTTATATGCTGTTGCCCTCAGATAACAGCATTTCATGACACAGGAAGTAGATTGCAGAATAATTATATAGTCCTTTGCTAATGAAATTCTGTGATTAGGCTGTGCCTTTCCCTGCTTCTCCAACAGTATTTGTCTTGAATTATAAGTTACATTTTCTGTGTCATAAATCTCTCTAATTCATTTCTTGTAATCCAGAGAACCATAAGCAGACCCCACCAATAAGCAGCCCAAGCAATGATAGCTGGTAGAGATTCTAATGTTCCATTTATAGAGTTTTCATAGGTGGTACCTAAAGGAAATCTCCAAATTATGAAGTCCACCGTTAGTTAAAGGAAAAATAAGTATTACTATGATACAATACCATGTTAGTGGAATTAAGGAAAGTGAATGCAACTGTCTTGTCAGCGTGACCTAGTCTAGAATCAGCTGGGGAAGGTCTCATTGAGGGCTTTCTGGTGGGCTTGGCTGTGGGGGATTGTCATGAGTATGTTCGTTGATGTGAGAAGACCCAGGCTAAAAGTGGGTGATAACATTTCCTAGGTTTGGGTCCTTAATTCCTCTCAGATCTAGACTCTGGATGTGATGTGACATTTTAAGTTCCTGATGCCTTAACTTCCATGGTATGATGGACTACAGCCTGTTACGAAGAGTGAAAATATACCTTTTTCCTCTAAATTGCTTTTAGTCAGGGTATTTTTTTGTCATAGTAACAAAAATTAGAATAGGACGGTGAAGTTGTGTACTAGATTATTAAATGTTCATATGTAATTTTTTTCTATTAATTTTAGAGCAGGTGTCTTAGGGTTTCTATTGCTGTGATGAGAAACCACAACCACAGCAACTCTTATAAAGGAAAATTGGTGTGGCTCACATTTTCAGAGTTTAGTCCATTGTCATTTATCATGGTATGGCATGGTGACATGCAGGCAGACATAGTACTAGGGAAGTAGCTGAGTGTCCTACATCTTGACTTGCAGACAACAGGAAGGAATCTTTCTTATTGGGTGTGGCTTGAGCATATATGAGAACTCAAAGCCTGTCTCCACAGTGATATACTTCTTCCAACTAGACTATTCCTACTCCAACAAGGCCTAATAGTGCCACTTCCTTTGGGGGCCATTTTCTTTCAAACCACTACAGTAGGTATGGTAGAATCTAAATTGTGGGTCTTCATGTTGGTTTCCTGTTAATCTGAACTTAAAATGCCAGTAACTTCAATTAAAGTAGAAGGTGCTAATTGTCTTTGTATGTCCTTATTTTTGCAATTCTGTCAGCAGAAAATTTATTGGTGCAAAGTCTTTTTTAGATATTTTTAAATCAAGTAGTTTCCAATTTCTTGTTCATAAATATTGATATTTGCTCATTAGAAAAACTGAACTCATGTTGTCTTAATATTTCCATAAATTGAGTATAAAATAAATGTATATCCTTAGTTTTAAAATTTTAACCTCTTATAAAAATATTTATTACTAGCTGGGCAGTGATGGCTTACACCTTTAATCCCAGTACTGAGGAGGCAGAAGTAAGCAAATATCTTTGAGTTCAAGGCCATCCTGGTCTACAAAGCTACACAGAGAAACCCTGTCTAGAAAAAAATTCTTTATTACTAATATATAAATATTTTGTTGTGTGATTTTTAAGGATAGATTTTAGACTCTGAAAGAAACATTTATTAAGTATCCATCATTGCCAGCTAATGGAGCATTGTGATCTCAAAACACGAAAAGTCTTCTGGGGGAAGAAGAAGCTGAAGAGCTGACTCAACAGTTAAGAGCACTGACTGCTCTTCCAGAGGACCCTGGTTTGATTCCTGGGACTCACATAGTGGTCCCTAACCATCTGTAAGTCCAGTTCCAGGGGTTCTGATGCCTTGTTCTGGTCTCCATGGCCACTAGGCCTTCTTCTGGTCTTCAAGGACACCAGTCATGAATGTGTTGTACACACACGCATACACACACAGCCAAAACATCCATACAAACAAATAAAAATAAAATTTAACATTTACTTGGGGACACAGACAAGAGGTAATAAGGCATTAATATGGTCAATGTGAACTTTAAGCAATAGGATAGGGTGATAAATTTGTAATTCATCAGCTTCATTTTGTGAAACATAAACATTTATACTCATCACAGAGAATAGTTGGTCTGGGAATCAGGCAATCGCATCACAGTGTCCATTTCTCCCTCCATCTCTCAGCTTTCCTGTGTTTGGAATGTCATTCTTGGGCAGAAGACTGCTTTTAACAACTTTAAATTTACTGTCATGGAAACAGGAACCTCAACTCATTAGTTCCTACAAAATTCAGAGATGACTCTAGTTAAGCATTCATAAGTCACATGTTCACTTTCCATTGCCAGCCCTGTGGGATCAGTGATACACTAATTCTTAGTGGCTCTCTGATTTTGTGGACTGAGTCAGAGATGGGTGAATCTCTAAAAAGCAGTAGGGATGCTAATGGCAAAAGATATAGACAAAAGAATGAGATCATCAATCATGTTAAACAGCAAGAGCTTCCAAGAGCACTAGTCTGATGACTTCTTGGTTAATATAAATTTTTACTTTATACCAAATGCAACTAAACTGTATTTTACAAGGAGAGACCTACACTATCTTATTTGAGATGAACAAAATAGAATCCCTCTAAGGAAACTAATGCCCTTCAAAGACCTGAGCAATATTTGTGTACCACTAAAAATTTCAAGGCAGGAAAACACAAGGCAAAAAGCAAAAGACTGTTTTCAGGAAATTAGTATCAAAATGTAAGGTGGGAAAAAGAAAGCATAGTCTAAAAAAAACTGTAAAGAAAATAAAAGATAGATGGTGAAATCAGTAGCATTCACCCCCAAATCCCTCAGCTGATAGTTTGAAGGGTCTGTCACCCTCTGTAGAGATGTCTCACCATCACAAAAACATAAAAAAAGAAAGAAAGAAAGATCAAGTGACTAGTGTAATGGTGGGAGAAGATGCTGAAGAGACACCCACTCACAAGAGTGCTTCCTGCACAAGCATGAGTACCTGGGTTCAGATCCCAGCATCCGCATAAAATGTGAGACATGGCAGTGTGCTCATCTGGGACCCATCCTTGTAGGGGAAGTAAGCAGGAGGATGCCTGAGATTTGCACATCTCGAGCCTGGCTCTAGGTTCAGCAGAGACCATATCTCAAAGGAACAGGTGTAGAATGACAAAGAGGACCCTGGCATTCTCTTCTGGCATCTGTGTGTACACAGGAACAAGCACACCAAAACATTGCCATGGCTAAGCTTGGCTGTTGACACATCTTCGAAGAGGGAACCTCAGTTGAGGAATTATTCAGATCAAAATGGCCTGTGACCATACCCATGAGAGGCCTTGATTGCTAATTGATGCAGGAGAGCCCTGTACACCGCTGGCAGTTGTAAATAGAATTCTTAATTGGTCTAGATAATAAAAAGCCAGAGTAAGATACAGAGGGAAATGCTGAGAGATCAGAGAGAAGGAGCAAGACACAGCACAACCTTACCCTTTTTGCATCTCAGTAGACAAGAGAGTGAGTTACTGTTTCCCCCTGTTATGGTATAGATATGAATGCTTTGTTTTGGAATGGATTTTCATTTATTGATACTAAAGTCATTTTTGTGATATGTATATTTCTCCTCTTGTTTAGGTATTGTGTTTATATAGCTCATTGGAAAATGTAATGTATAATTTAGCACAGATTAGAGAATTACCTATGATAGTCAAAACTTAGAGTTAAGTTAGTTAGGATTTCTAGATATACAGAGATGTATTTGAGATGGAGACATTCTTCAAACCTTTCAAAGACCTACAGAATATGGCATTTAAAATGGTTTAGGGTTTTTCTTGACAGTGAGGCACAACTGCTCCTGGTAACACCACCTGCGTCAGAAAGGAAGATGGACATCGAAGAAACGTGTTATGGAGTTTGCTTCTAACATGGCAAGACTAGCCATTTGGGCAAGGTACTGCCCTTCTGGATTGTTTGACTTTATGCTGTAAAAACTGGACATACAGGACCCGCAGGAAAGTGACTGCTGATACAAGATGGACATTGCTACAGGATTCCTGCTTCATGGAAGAGGCTGCCTGTCAGACAGTCTACAGGACACAAAGAAAAATGACTGACAAACTGCCAATACAGGTGGACAGTTTAAAGTTTCCTTCCTTGTTGAGGAGTCTGGACACACACTATGGCCTATGGGCTGAAGATGGAACATTACAGAAGAACTTCGGGTGACTGACCAGGCAATAAGTTGTCTCTGTCATTTCTAGAGTTTATATATTATCCTTCTATGGTCTTTAAAGGAATTAAAGACAGATAGTTATGGTTATAGTTTTCCTTAGTTAGGATTAAAGATAAGTTACATATAGGATTTTAGACTCACAAAGATAGGATAGATGATATTTTCTTTAAGTCTTACAAAATGTTAATAGACTAAATATTGTTTACTACGATTCTTATTTGATAACTGTTGTATGATATATTTTGCTATGTTAAGGTTAAAACCTTTCTTTTTATTTTAGACAGAAAAAAGGAAATGATGGGAGATGTTATTCTGTAAATATGTTTCTCATACTGGTTAAACAATAAAGCACTTTGGGCCAATGGAAAAGCAAGATAGGTGGGGCTAAGAGACAAGGAGGAAGGAGGAAGTAGATGAGGAGTCAAGATGTAGACCGGGGAGGAAGACGGCGGCCGCGGCTCCCCAATATGATGACCACGCGGAAATACTTAGATAAGTAGAAATGGGTTAATAATTAAGACAGAGCTAGCCCATTAACAATGATAGTCATTGGCCAACAGGATTGTATCATATACAGAGTCTCAGAGTGTTATTTGGGGCTGGTGCGGCTGTGGGCCCAGACCAGCGGCAGGCAAGCTGGTGGGCTGGCGGGCTGGTGGAAAACAGACATGCTACACCTCTGCTTATATCCTGTTTCTGTCCAGCTATTTCACTTCCTGTCTATCTGTACAGACATGCAGACCTCTGGAAAACTCCATTCTCTGACCCCCAGAAGGCTTTATTTGTGCAAGCGGGCTATCCCACAGGCAGTACCATCCCTAGGCAGTTGAGCTTTGGCCATATAAGAGAGAAAACTGAGCATGATTCTGGATGTGAACTGGTGTGCTTCCTTCACTTCCAGTGGCTTCTGCTACCATTCCAAAGAATGGATTATTACTGCAAATACTAGACAGCAAACATGAGAGACAAAGGGAGCATCAGACACTGACACCACTGAATTACTGGCTAAGTTTTCTACTCTGACTTCTCTTCCTGATAGGTTGTGACCTGAAGGGGAAACTTTCCTCTCTAAGTTGCTTCTGGGCATGTTTACCATAGCAATAGAAGGCAGACTGCTGAGCCCATGAGCACATGTGCCCACACATACACACAGAAGCTTTTAATGCAATAAGTTACCCTGATTTCCAAGTGCAGTGATTAAAAAATTCCAAGCCCGAAGAAATTTTTATGAGTCTTATGTTTTTGTCTTGTGTAAATAAATTCATAAAAATAACAAATAATTTTAATTGGAATTCATTCCATCTTTGATAAAATGTTTGCTCATTTTTGGAGAATAACTTTGCTGCTTTTTTGGAAAACATTGCTTGAATAATCTTCAGCATGGCAGGTCAGTTACATAAGCAGGAAATAAATTATCAGTAAACACATAACTGTGTTTTTCCACCAGACCAAGATGTTCCAATGGTTTCCTAGTAAATGAGTTTGCCTTATTGAGATATATTTCCATAAACTAGAGGCCATTGCCTGTCACTAATATCACAAGTGCACCATAAATGAATCAAAATAGAAACACATTGAGTGGATATTGTAATAGGAATTTAAACTTGGAATAGTCATAAATCTAAAAGTGAAGCATACTATCTTTTGGAAGTTCACAGATCCTTCCAGTGTGGGAACATCCTAGAGATTATATGAAAACCTAGCTGTTTCCCTGTACTTCGCAACATTCATCTGTCTGTTACAGCCTTCATGTTACAATTATAAAATTTCCCATGCTCACCTTCTGGTGGAGGATCTGTGGCAGTTGGCATTGGTGTATTTTCATGTCTGCCTTTACACCTAGACTCTGAGCTCAATAAGGGCAGACTAGGGCACATTTATCTTTCTATCCCTAGACACTGTGTTCATCACCTGCTAAGTACTGAGTGAAGTAAAGATTAAAACAAAACAGATGCTTCTACCTATGACTTCCCCTAACTCCTGGCTACCACCTTGTTAGATTCATGTGTTAAGTGCCCTGAGTTCAGATTTACATTAACCAGCCCCCAAGTATATACCTGCTTTCAGAATTAGGTTATAACTCATGGAGAGAGTGGCAGGGATGCCAACTTGAAACACTGGTGTAGTTGGAAGTATCTGGTAAAATTTCCAGGTAAACTTGTGGAAGAAACAAACAAACAAAAAAAAAACTAAACAAATAAAAAACTGTTGATAAAAGACATGGATAGAGGGAGTCTATTGGGGGAGGGAAAGGGATTGTGATGATGGAGGAAAGAAGATTGGTAATTGATACTTAAGTGGAGGTGAATATGATCAAAGTGTGTTATATGTATGTATGAAAACAGCACAAACTCGTCAGTTTGAACAATTAACATATACTATAAAATGGCACCTCTGTCTCCTATTGGGATTTGACCTACACCAATATGTTTTGCAAATTTTTGGCTCTGCTGCAAAGGTTTTTTTTGTTTTTGGTTTTATTTTGGTTTTTGGTTTGGTTGTTTTTTGTTTTGTTTTGTTTTGTTTTTTCTTTTTTCTTTTTTGTGGGGGAGGGTTAAGGGAGCTCTGGTGTCTTCTGAGAGAGTTAATCCCAAAGGAAAAATAGTCCAGTATGACAAGTCATGTCAAGGGTGTCTTCTTTACCGTGGTCCCAAAGGGGATTCCACAGACAATCATGGAGACCCCTGGGTGTATTCTGCCAGCCCTACTATATCCATGGAAGGCAAAGCTTTCCTAAATACTGTCTGACATGGACATGTGGGGTAGGGAACTTTGGGGACCCTCCTGTAGAATATAAAATGCAGCTGGCTCGAGTGGCCACCTATACCTGCCTCACAGTGCTTTAGCCCACATAACTACGTAGTCCTGGCGGAAGAAATTCCTTGTCCCAGCTCCTCTTCAGAGACCAGGGGATTTCCGACCTTTTTCCCTCAGAGCAGTGGCTTTTGATGGAAGCTCCTAGCATCTCTGCCAACAGCCTACCAACTCCCCTGGGAAGCCTAAGGAGAGGCTTGGACAGGCTCCTGCCCGTATCTCTCGTACACTTAATACTGGCACCCATTTCTGCAGCTTTCTCTATGTCCTTGTGATGAATCACAAAAGCTGACCTTTGTATTCTGGCCAGCCAGGAGTATGACAGACCTGTCATCTCCCTTGTACCTGACTTAGGGATGACCTTGCTCAAAAGTCCCTTATCTGATTATCCTTGTCTGTAGTAGACAACAGATAGCCCCATGTCACGAACATTAATGGAGATGGTGAGCCACATTTTGGTTTTTGGTTCAAATTACATTCCCGGTTCATATTTACCATGGTTTGTGAGGTCTTTGGGCACTTGGCCAGCTAGCTAGTACATCTGATTCCTGATAACCCTGCAAGTGGCCATCCGTTAGCTATCGGTTCCTTGAGTCTGTACGAACTGCTGGAGTTGTTCAAACTCTAACGTCATAGCCCATGTTCCATACAGGAAAGCACCTCTCTGAAGTTGCGGAGATACTGAGAATCGTTGAGTGTGTTCAACATGGCAGTGGCAGAGTAGCTGTGCCCTCACAGCAAGCATGGTAGACCTGATGTACTGATGAAGCGCCAAGCACAACTCTATCTGCTGGAGAAGTGGAAGTCACACTGATGGAGCGCAGTGTCCAGCAGACGTCCGTCCAGATAACTTGTTTGAGAAACTGGTGTTGGCAGCGGAGTGGGAACTGTTGGGCAATGATGAGGCTTTACTTGGTACTTGAATCACCTTTTTCTTTCTGTGACAAAGAAAAATCATGATCAAAAGCAACTTATGGATGAAAGAGCTTATTTGGGATTACAGTTCTAAAGACAAAATCCATAAGGGGTGGGGGGAGGCTTGGCAGCAGGTGGCAGGAGCTGAACAATGGACCACATCTTATCCATACACAGGAAGCAGAAAGCAGCAGGGTAAATCTGTAAACCCTCCCACCCCCAGCAAGACTCCACCTCCCTAAGGTTCCCCCACCCCCCACCCCGAGAAGTGCCACAATTGGGGACTACGTGTTAAAATATATGAGCCTGTGAGGACATGTCTCATTCAAACCACGGCACCTGATGATTGAGCTGTATTGGTTGGTGAAGCCAATGGAAATGAAATAAGTGTTCTAAGCAGTCTCATTCACTTTTACAAGCTATGGTGTCCATTTTCATTCTCAATCTGACAGTAAAAATGGGGCTGGACTAATTTAATCAAAGCGGGGTGTCCATTTCACATATGGCGATTTAAAGTATATTAGTTGAAATAAGAAAGCCACGGGTGTGATAGGTACTAATGTGCTAGTGGGAAAGTGTGCGCATTTCTGTGGACCCAGAATTTTGAATATGATAAAATATAAGCATACAAGTCAGAAGTGAATACTTACTCCTTAATTTTTTTTTAAGATGATGGCCTTGTCTAATGCAGTTTCTCTGTCATGAAAAAATTCTCTCTGCAGATCAAAACCGTTGCTGTTCAAAGAGAATTTGTTTCAATGATTATTTCAAGAGAGAATGCCAAATCCATGTGCAGTTTATACTTAAAAGCTATTGTAAGAAGTAAATGCCACTAAGTACTCTTACTAAGTACTCTTTTAAAATTGGACTCAGTACCTAAAACATGAAGTATGCACGCTCCTACTAACTTTTGTTTTGCAATAATACTGCTCTCCACCTACAAATACGTTATATACTTCTCAAATTTTATTATTTTCTTCCATTTCTATAGAAAACAATTACTCATTTTCTTCCAGGTAGTAGACATATTTATTTCTCATTTTTAATAAAAGTGAAATCTAATATAATATTGAAAGCATAAAATATTTTTACTTATATTAAAATATTTATATTCTTTTGGTATTTTATTTCTTTTTTTCCTCAGAGGCATAGAGGAGATTAAAGTGTGTTCTTTCTGTATTTCCTAGGCTTGCTAGGATTTATAGGTCAGACTAGCTTCAAACTCACTATGCCTCCTGCCTCAGCTTCCCAAGAACTGGGATTATATTGTACAGTGTACACCATGATACCTGGCTATTCTTTTAACTGGTTATTAATTTAAGAATAATATTGCTAGGCTAGAGAGATGACTCAGTGATTAAGAGCATAGGCTTCTCTTCCAGAAAACCCAGGCTCGATTCCCAGCATCCACAGGACAGCTCAAAATTGTCTGTAGCTCCAGTTGCAACAAATCTGATGCCTGCTACATGTTTTTGACCTCCACAAGCATGAGACATACACATAGTGCACAGGTAAACAATCTTTAAAAACTCTCAGTAAAAATAAATGTAAATTATATTTAAAAAGGTTAACACTGCTGTCTAAGAAAATATTGTGGTGGGTAAAGTACTTAGGAATTGACCTCAGGTCCCATCTCCCAAATAATCTGGGGTACTATAGCTCCAATTTGTAATCCCAGCACTGGGGGGGGGGTAGCAGGTAAGGCAGGTTACTAGCTAACCAATCTAGCCAAAATGGCAAGTTCCAGGCTTAGTTTCAGTGGGGGGACCCTGTCTCAAAAAAATCAAGTGGAGAGCTACAGAGGGAAATAATGAAGGTGAGTGACCTCTGGTCTCCACACTTGCCTGTAAGGGCAAGTGTTAGCATGAATGATAAAAACCAAGAGACAGATATCGGGGTTTAAGCTGAAGATCAGAAAGATCAAGTAATAGAGAGTTTTCACCTCTACCAAGGGGCAGACGATTGATCCAAAGGTGGGGCAATCCTGTCCTCAGCATGACTGCAGACTGTAATGTTCTAACCTAACCTGACTGCCCAGAGACTGCACTGAGCTCCTGCCTTATATTCCTCTCAAGTGCTTGGACTAAAGGTGTGAGCTCTGTTTTATTTTTTAGATTGATTTCACTCCCATGTAGCCCAGGGTGTCCTTGAGCCCATGGAGATCCATCTGCCTCTGTATCCCAAGTGCTGGGATTAAAGGTGTGACCACCATTGCCTGTCTTCTATGGCTACATAGTGACTTAGGTATATGGCTAACTTGTGGCTCAGCTCCGCACTCTGATCTTCAGGCAAGCTTATTTGTTAGATCACTACAGGCAAGTGCATCCTCAAACAGTCACAAACCTATACACACAGGCATGTTCATTCTCTCCATTCTCTCTCTCTCTCTCTCTCTCTCTCTCTCTCTCTCTCTCTCTCTCTCTCTCTCTCTCTCTCTCTCTCTCTGTCACTCATACACACAAACACACTCACAAAATAATAATATTTAAGTAGTTACTGGCTATTGCCTAGAATAGAATTATAATTTGGAGTTTTCCACTGATTAGTGTCTTAAGTGAGTTCAGTGAACTTTTCCGTCATTTATCTATTCCAGGGATTTAGGAGTTAGTTACAAAATGACTTGCATTCCCAGTGTTCTAGCTGGTTAGGCAATCCTTAGAATGCTTTTACAGCCATGTTGACAGATTAGCTAATAAAATGATTCTGCACTAGCATCTTTACCTCAGAGGCACTCTCTGAGTGCTTTGGCAATGGGGGTAGTTTATCATGATGTCATCAGCCCTCCCCTTACTAGTCATGCAGTTCTTGAGTGAGTTACTGCACTAAACCTTAGTATCTCCATGTGAAATGGGAACTGCATTTGTGTGCTAGGCGTAAGTGAGACAAAATTGCTGGCTATTTGTAGCATGATAGGAATGGAAATCAGTCAGTTTTAATACCCCATAAAGCATCTCTCCCTGGAAATCCAGCTACCTTTGTACATTTGCTTTGTCATTTATCCTTGTAACAGAATGCCATAGGTCTTCAGAGCTAGATGTCCCCCTCAAAGGTTAATTAATTGAGTAGTGTTTCACAGATGGAAAGATCAAGACAATAGAAATCTGGATAGTGAGGAAGTTTCTTTTGCTGAGTTTTCTATCTGTAAAGGGTGGGGTAAATAATATGGTAATGAGAGTCATCTCATTTTAAATTCTTACCATAGACTTACTCATGTACCTATGACTTCTCAAGATTCTTAGAATTAAATGAGATGTGCAATGACAAGCATCTCTAGTCTCAAGTTGAGTCTCTTTGATGAAAAAGAAGCCACCGTCCTAGATCCATGACCTATGGAGGCCACGGGGACATGGATTTGAATTCATAAGAGATATAAAGAGAAATAGAGTCAAATTTTATGTTCCAAATATTAGTTTAACAGATTGAACTAGGCAGAAGGGATGTTTTAGTGGGTAAAGACATCACCAAGTTAATCACTAGACTCGATCTCAGGGACTCTGATAGTTGAGGGAGAAAACTAAGTCTCAAATATACCCCCTGCCCAATAAATCTCATTTAAAAACTGAACCAACCAACTCTATTAGAAAATACTGTTCATGTTTTAGGTGACTTCCAGTGATGCCTAATTAAGTCTAATTCTTTTATATCAGCTTGTACTGACCCAAGGAAACTTAATGTAAACTTAATAATGTTCTTTAAAAGCTATGATAAATTTGACAACCTTCAAAACAACATGATATCTAAGAATAAACATTTGAATGGAAACATGTAGGAGAAAGCACATAAGATTACCCCTCATCAATGAATAGCATGTATGCTGTCAAAGGTCCTGGAGAGTTAAGGGAATCCCACCTAGCCTCACATACATGCCTCCATAGACACCTCTTATTTGAGCTGGTCTACTTTCATAAAACCACACCCTCACCACATCAACCAGAGAGGGGACTTAACATGGCATTGTAAGATTTTCTCAAATATGTTTCCCTTAAATATAGAATAGGATCATGGTCATTTTCTATGCAGTAGGGAGATACAGATACAAATGCACATATATACGCATTCATTAACTCGTGGAATGCCTCATTTGAGAAGACTTTAGTTTCCACTAATGGCAATACCATTCAAATTATGTTCCACAATTTCCATGCAAAGGTAAGTGCTTACTCCGATTAACAATAGTGTTGATGCAAAGTTGAACAATGCCAACAATTCAGTTCCCGGAAGAAAATACACCCTATTTCTCAGTTTGATAGTGAAAGGGACCTGCCATTCTGCATTTCTGTCAGGGTCATGGGTGATTCTAAGTCTGTTGTCCCAAGGACCACACTTTGAATAGCAGTTCCTTAAAAGCATAATTACATGAGAGTTAATTCTTCAGGAATTGTGACAGTTGGCTGGTGGCGGATGGTTGTTTGTTTTTAGAGGACTTCCACTGATACCATGTTAACTCTAAATCTCTCAAATCAGCTTCTACTGACTCCAGGGACTTCATTTAAAATCATCAGTTTTTATTACTGTTCTTAAAAGTTATAGTTGAATCCTTATATTTACAAGTTAAAACCTGCTTTTGCTCCTTTGGTGGCTTTGCCTTATTTTACTCAGATTATGTATGAGAAGTTTTTAATCATATGCTAGTTCAGAACTTGGTGAATAATTTTAGGAATAAAGGAACAGATAGGTTTCTTTTCAGTTCTATCCTGTTCTGTAGTGAAGTGTGCTCATTCCAAATACACACTAAAAATGACAGTTGACTCCTATAAAGAAACTAAAATTTTAGTGGTAATTAAGATTTATATTATTGGCATAATAATTTTTAGCACATAATAATGATATCATATAAAAAATTACCCCACTGCTTTAGCCACCAAGAAACCAGCCTCTGGCATTCCTATCCTCATCTCCTCACCAGTCCTCATCCTACTCCATGAAGGATTCATTCAGTCCTTTCTGCCCTGACCGATTTCTCAAACCGTGTCCTTGATGGTATCTTCTCTTCCACTTGGATTGTAACTCTTGCTTAACCTCTGGCTAGTTTCCAACCCAGCATGTCCCTTCCCATTTAGGAGAGTTTTCAGATCTGTTCTCCCCTGATCTGTCCTCCCTAATCATATCGCACTTAACTTTGTATGCCAATTATTTATGACTATGGGTGATCTCACCTTTGGACACAATGCTCCCAAGAAAAGTGAGGCTTCTAACTGATCCGTCATCGCAGCCTTCACCGAAGCTCATGTGGGCCACTTGGAGTGAACTGACCCTTCCACACTTGGTTAAATGAAGACTTTGAGTGTTCTTCTTTTATGACGAGTTGATGAATCTGAGGCTAAGAAATAGTGTTGATGTCTATGATGACAGCTTGTTATTCTTGGATCTTTTGTAAAATGATTCCCCACACTTCATCTTAGAGGGCAGTGTGTTTAAGGTATGGTACAGTCCTGATCTGATGATAGGTGTGTCCTTCTGGGGCACAACCTAGTAAATTGGTGTGGCTTTTCTTTTATTCTTATACAACCCACTCTTCCTCTTTAAAGGGCCCTTTCAATTAATAATTAATGTCAAGTTTGTAAAGAAGCACACAGAATTGTGCAACTTCTCTGCGGGCTGTTTCCCTATTACCTTTGGCTTTCAGAGCATGTTGAGGTACATGAGCCAAGTTCCTGGTTTCCCTATCCTACTTGAGAAAACAATGACACTTGTCACTGCTGCTGCTTCTCATCCCATTACAGAGCTCCAGAGTAACCCTGGTACTAAAGAGGGGAAGCAAAGGAAAGAAAATGACTCCACGGGTAGATCCAAACAGGAGCCAAAACTAGAGGGTGGATTTTTCTTAAAATGTTATTTCTCTACACATTTCTAAAACTTTTCCGGTCTTGGTAGCTATTCTAGAAATTGCAAGATTTTGTCCAGCTTGGCCTAGATTTAGTTAGCTCTTCCTATCCCCCACTAATATCAATCTTTGCATGCGAAGGGTTGCATTAACATTTAGTCAGTTCTTGATTTAATGTGCCTGGCCCTTGCATCTAGGGAATAGAACTGGCAACTCACTAGATGGAAATGTTTTTTCTCAGATGCAAAGGAGCCACTGTGTCACAACTCAGGGATGGCACTGCTATTTTGCATCTGACTCAGCCCTATCATCTCAATGAACTCGAATGCTACAGAAAGGTTTTCTCTTCGATGGCAACAAACAGTATAATGTAACAGTATAGTACAGTAATGTAACAGTACAGTATCTTCCCAGCCCACAGGTTTTCTCTGTGAGATCCCATTGCCCCGCACCCCTGCCCCTTTCCCAACCTCAGCCTGGCACTGCCAATGCCACATTTGCCTGTAGGTTAGGACCGTGGCCGTGGGTTATCTGACACCTCAAGATTTAGGAGCCTAACACTCTTCTCTTGTTAAAATGAAGAGCAAAAGCAAGAAGGACAAACTAAGTGCTGGTCCTTGGTTTTCCTTCCCAAGGTGTCTTGAACAGTTTGGCAGACAGATATAAAAAATGTACCTTGTGCTTGAGCACTCCTGAAAGCTACCCTTTGAGTGGCACTGACGTGTAGACCCTCGACTCTTGTTCACTCCGGCCTTACCTGCCTTTGAAATCCTCTTCCTTGGTCCCATCTGAAACATTTAGCCCTACATAGCCCTTCCCACTCTCACAATAGCTGCCTGGGATAGTAATCCCCTGGCGGCTCTCCCCTACCCAGTTTTCCTTTGTTAGCTGGGTAGTCCTCCTCAGCAGGTGGCTCTAGATGTAGAGGTAGGTACTTGGGGGAGGCCAAGAGAGGGACTCATCCTCTCATTCTGAGTGCTATCTCCATTGTTAAGGACAGTTTGCATTACAAACAAAGATACTTTCCAAGGAAGCTAAGATACAGGCCTCATTTGACTTGGGTGTGGTCTTTCTTACCTGGAGAAAGTAGGGTTGCCTGCAAAACTGTTGTCTGCCTTCTGAGTTATCTGTATACATGTGAACAGTCTGATTTTGTAAGGACGGGAAACTGCAAGCAGTTGCTTTTTTACCCTTCCAAAGATCACTTTTTTCCAGTAAAAAGATGAATTTTCTCTAGCACCATAAATAAAGAAATGAAGAAATAAATCCACAAATTAAATTTTAGAGGGGGGTTTGAGACAGGGACTCTAGAACCTTCCTCTCTTGCTTAGGAATAGAATTATTTAAGATAGAACTTCTAGTTTCCTTCCCAGTGAAGCAGGAAATGTTTGAGGAAGAATTAAGACCATATTTTTATAATTATGCAAGCCCCGGGTCAGCCATAGAGCATAACTTAACCTTTTCCCACTTAGCCTCCAGTTCTCCAAAATCTAGATTTTAAAAAAGAAAAATTTCCATTTCTAATTCTCCCAACATATCCTTGTTTTGATTATCTTTTATCTTCTATACATTAATTTATTAAGTAGTTTGAATTCGTATCCAGAAAACTGCATTGCTTTTGAAATTTTAATTTATGCTTGCAAAATATTGGCTGTCATATAGCTTTGCTTGAGGGACTGTTCATGAAGAGAAAAATGTTTATTTTGTAAAACCTTTGGGAATTAAGAGTGAGAACTCCGCGATGGCATGTGTCTGTAATCTGTGTGGTAAGAACTCTGAGGCAGCATCAAAGCCATCCTGGGCTATATAGCAAGGCCCTGTGTAGAATGAGAAGCCTGGAGTCAATCTGCTTGAGCTCAGAGCCCAGCACTTCTGTTAACTTCTTGTGTAAGCTTCCATTGTTGGTCATGGGAGCATCTCACAGAGATGCTCTTTAGGTCTCAGCCATTATAATACACTCTACTAAGAAAAGTTTTCCTAGGTTCTGTTATTTGAGATGCCTTATCTTTCTATTGAAAGTGGATTTGAGACAATTTCCCACACATGGTGTGATTTGTGGAGTCTCAACGCTTTCAGACTAAGGCTCACTGATGGCATTTTTCATGAAAGAGATAAGGATTGAAATCATGTCATATTTGCAATTTCAGCATATCCTTCAGCAACAAATATAAACAGTTTGTTTTCCCTTGTTTATCAAAGAAGCAAACTGCTCTTGGTTATTGGAATCTCAAAAATAAATGTTAAATAAGTTCAGAAACTTCCATTTCCAGGCCATTAGATTTGCACTTTCTTTAGCTAAGTATAACTAATTACACACTCAAGAAAGTTCCTGGAAATGGGAACATTACCTTCACAAACGAATCTTTAGATGTCAAAACTTCCAAGATCATTGTAAATGAAGGTTTCTCTGTTCTGAGCCATCCCACAGCAGCTTCTAAATAATCACTCAGAGGCTTAACATTAATAACAAACTGTTTGGTCTATAGTTCAGGCTTATTACTAACTAGCTCTTACATTTAAATTAACCCACTTCTACTAATCTAAATATTGCCATGTGATAGTGGCTTTTATTGCTCTGGGTCTGCTGGCATCTTGTTTCTTGGGCGGCTGGTTGGTGTCTCTCTCTGACTCTGCCCTTCTCCCTGTATTTAGTTTGGCTTTCTCACCTAGCTTTACTCTGCCTTGCTATAGACCAAAGCAGCTTTTACTATCAAACAATGAGAACAACACATATTCACAGCATACAGAAGGATTATCCCACAGTAGGCCATCAACACTCAACAGTGTTATTTTCACTGATCAAGTTCCTTTGGTACAACTTGGGATACACTCTGCCACTTTCTCAAGCCATAAGCTTGATGAGATTTGTCATTCCAAATATTGTTATCACATGTAAGAGTGTTTCCTGTGTTCATTTGCTTCTATGACTGGTTTTAAGCCCTTGAATCACAGCAGAGAACATACTACTCAAAACCTTCTCGTTGAGACCAAAAAAATCCTAAGGCTATAATATTTGGTAAGTGAATATTGACTGATCAGTTGAAAACCATAATAGTAGTCAGTGGTGGCCTGAACCTGTAATTCCAATATTTAGGAGGCAAAGATAGAATGATGTTAAGTTTTAGAGAAGCCTGTGCTACGCTGTAAATTTAAGGCCAGCACAGGCTACACAGCAAGGTTCTGTGTTAAGTAACCAAAGGCTGGAGATGCACATCTCAGTGCTAGATCACTTGCCTGGTACGTGCAGGCTCTTGGTTCAAACACCAGTAATATAAAAACAAAGCAAAACAAAACTTCATGGCAACTCGCTCTAGAATCCAAGGAGACAAGGCCCATGTGTTCCTCCAGATGAACTAAGACCTCACAACAGGCTTTTCACTCTTTCTTGACAATGTCAAGAGGCTTCTCTGATCTATTATGACCCACAGACACAGCAGTAGATGGAGGTGAAGCTCAGCTAGGTCTGTTCAAATTCCAGTTCTAAATGTGAGCAAGGACTTTAACCTCTCAGTACCTCAGGATTCTTTTCACCCATAAAATGGATGCGGGGTTGAGAAGTCTGCTTTTATATACTGAAGACTGGAGAAAATGTTTCACACAAAATGCCCAGCTCTGTGTCTCCTTAGGATGCAAGAAAAGGCATCCTGTTAGATTCCTGCTTCAGCGTGGGTGCTGGGTTCCTGGAATACTCCCACTGTTGTCAAGTCTATGGCCTTTTCCATTCCCAAACCTAAGGAATTCACCTTCAGGGAAGATGACTTCTCTATGCATCTCGTTTCCTCCTCCCCACTTCTCATTTCCAGCCCCACTCAAACTTGTGGCCTTCTAAGTCCCCTCCCCCACCCCACAACTGCCAGCTTTCTTTTCTCTGGCCGACATACTGCGAACAACTGAGCTTCCTACACTTTCACGCATGGCTCCAGCCTGCAAGAGCAACTTCCTTTGCAAAGCAAGGGTCTGGTCCCACCATCCCTCGCTGTCTATCACTTTTAGAAAAACTGATGCCACAATCTTGCACTTGGCCAGTGGAATCTGCTTCCTACCATGCAGGATATTTTCTATCGCCCTGAAGATTTACTCCATCTTTCTCTATCCTTCTCTGTGTCCTACGAAGAGGCTGGACATCATACTATATAATTTCCCGTGGATCTCTCCCTGCTGTGGAGCCTCTGACTGGTCCAAGTCTTTACAGAAGGCCACAATTACTGTGAAGTTGACTATTCCTGTAACTATCTTCTCATAGGCATCCTTTGGTACCCAGGCACAGCTGTAGCTTTTCATTCTTGCTGTGCTAGGGTACTGTACATCTTTTGTTGATTACCCTTAACCATTTATACACCACAATAAAGGGCCCTTTAATTAAGCTGTCCTCAGATGGCCTGAGCATGCCCTCTGTTTTCAGCTGGGATCCTGGCAGAGTGGACATTTCTCTGCTTGAACTAGTCTTCGTGTTTGTCTAGTACTTCACATTTCCTTCTACCTCTGTCTAGGTGGTTGTTACTCATCCTTTAAGTCTTAGCTCAAATCTCAATCCTCATTGAAGATCTCCTGCCTCCCCAAACAAGTTGAGAGCCCTCCTAAATCTGCTTAATTCTCCATGCATTTCGTGATATGGTAACAAAGGTGAAGCTAGTTACTTAATTATGAATGTAACATCATACTAGTCCCTAACAGGGAACATGGTACATGTGAAGGTTAGAACATACATGACACTTAATTCGCTAGTCCTTAACTATAAATATGATAGCTGTAAGTGTAATCTGGTGTAGACAGCATTTATTTTGTAGGGCAATCTCACATATGCTAATTACATTTTGGGGCAAATTGTCTTTTTTTGGGGGTGGGGAGACAGGGTCTTTAACAAATAGTTTTCCTTTTCCAGTATCCCTGTTTGTATCTTAGAATACCTCTCCTCCCCAATATCCATGTAGTTGAATTCTTCACCTTTTTCAAGGTTTTGATAAAAAAATTTGCTTGGTGAAGCCTAAGCCAAACCCTCTGTGCCTTGCCCTCCATTAAGCCATCTCACTGGTCCCGAATAATATAATAATAATATGGGCAGATGATAGGTGACCATGGCTGTTCATAAGGATGTGAATAAACTATTAATCTTCAGTTTCCAGGCAGTTAATTTTATTATGTAATCTAACAGAAGGGACATCTCATGAACTCATGCTTTGGCCATTCCATGTTGTTTTCATTATTTATATGCAAAACGATTAGTCAAGGCCCATTCTAAAATTATTCAACATTATAAGTAACATTTGAGGTTCATATTTATTGACCCCTGTTTATCCATGCCTTTAATATAGGGCTGGACACTGGACCCATGGATATGGAGCTGCTTGACTATCTTAGGACCAATGATGACATCTGAAAATGTGGTGATTTAGATGGCTTTGGGGCCTGGTTGCCATCCCTGGGAGTCTCCACAGCTCCAGGACACTGTCTCTCTCTGATTTGTTCTCATGACTATTCATAGGGAAACTTAGCTTGCTTTTAGTTCCTTTAGCTGAGGCAGGTTGGACGTTTTATGTGAAACACCCACATCCTTTTTGCTTGCATTTTACACTGTGTATAATAAAAGACAATAAGGTCTGGGGATGAGGCAGGGAGAGTCATTTCCAATGCTTCCCCACATTTCATTACTAAAAGGAAGCACTGTCAATTTAAAAACTGATGTAGTTTTACTTTTTTTTTTCTTTTACTCAAACCTCACACAGAGTGATATGAGATATCAATAATGTTGAACGAGGAAAAAAGAATAGCCAACCTATAAAAGTTAACATCTAATAAAAATCATACCCCAAAGGTTTTCTAGAAGGGAATGGATGCAGACCTAACCACCAGGGTAAACATTAACAATGGAACTGTCTACCTGCTGGAATTTCTACCTGCTGGGAGAAGGAAAATCAGTTTTCTAGAGTGATACTGAGTATATCAACCACAAGTCCAGGCCTCATGTTCAGGATATTGACAACAGATAATAGACTACATTTTTTCTGTTGTTATAGTTTGATGGACTTTTGTCTGCTTCTCTCTTTTGGGGTATTTTTTATTGTGTTTACTTGGTTGAGGGGATTGTTGTATTGGGTTTTTGTTTTTGTTTTTCGAGGAAGAATATAAAGTTGGGTAGTTAGGGATGGAGTGATGATCTGGAAGGACCTGGGAGAGGGGGAGAATATCATCTAACTATGATCAAAATTTTAAAATGGTTTTATATAATAAAAATACAATAAAAATCGTACTCAGGATCAATATTGTAAAAATAACTTTAAGTATATCATCTGTTTTCTTTGTTGAAAAAAAATCCTGTCTTTTCTCCTTTTTTAAATCATATAATAAATTCTGGAGTTAACCTAGCCACTAGGGTTAAGGTTAACAACAGAACTGTCATTTAGAGCCTGCGATTTTCTTCTCCCTAAGCTTAGAATTTTCAGGGAAATTATTTTATGATCCCAGACAGCTTCCTTGCAGGGGGAGGGTGCCCAGTTAGCTCTAATTATTACATTTGTTTCATAGTCCCACTTAAACAGCTAACCTTTTTGTAATGGATTTGGACTCTGGTGGCCACAGCTTGAGTTGCAGAGCTGTTCTCTCCCTAAATGGCCTTTTGTGTGGCGATAATGACTCTGCTCCCCTGAAAGGGGCTTCACCCTGTGTGTTGTAGTTAAATGCATCACTGGGGAAACAAAGCCAAGAGCCATTGCAGGAAAATGCTGTGCAGAGCCTCCTGCCTGAGGAACTCACTCCTTGTCTAGACTGCTTGTCTACTCACTCCCAGAATCCTTCTCCCACGTTTTCCCTAGGCACGGACCCTGTAGAAAACAGGACTGGGCCAGGTTGAGCATGTGAGTTACACACCAAAGCTGCCAGAGTTGTTTACCCTCTGGGTCTTGCCCACTGCTCTGTTCTGCTCACTCTCCCAGTTAACTCAGTCAGCAGCTGCCTAGAGCTTAGAAACAGTTTACTTGGGTCCCAGGCCCTGCAGGGCCCCAGGCTGTCAGGGCCTTTGGTCATATTTTCCCCTGTGCCATGCTTCTGTGGAATCTGAATTTCCCATTTCCATGAGCCTCAGCAGCCTTGGAGTTAAAGAATGCTCTTGAAAGCCACCTCCCAGTGCCACTTTCTAGGTCAAAACCGAGAAAAATCAAAGTAATCTTGTTTTCCCACATTATATCATTAATAAAGATGTCAAAGACAGAGAGTGAGCCTTCTGTTTTACAATTCTAGGTGTCATGATTGTCTTCATGGTTTTATTATCTCAGGTAACAAAGCAAAATTGTTACCAGACATAGGTGTCACAGCAAGCCAGGGCTGACCACCTGTCCTCAAAAAGATGGTTAAAAGAGCTGTGTATACACACAGGCACGCATGTGTGTGTGTGTGTGTGTGTGTGTGTGTGTGTGTGTGTGTGCGTGCGTGTAAAAAATATAAATCAGTATAAATTGAATACAAGTAGCAAGCCAGGTCAGATCACATTCAGACAGTGTCTGAATCCCTTCTCGTGCACATGAACCTTTTCTACATCACCTCTTGGTTTTTTAGTTACTTTGGAAGGGTGGGTTTGAGGCAGGGTCTCATCATGAAGCCTAGCTAGGCCAGCTTCAAACTTCTTCTTCAGGTTTCCAAGTGCTGGGATGACAGCCAAATGCTACCATGCCAGCATTGACTTCAGTTCAATTCTGACAACTTCCTGCCTTGTCCCTGAGTCCTATTTTCTGAAGACACCATGATTAAGATCTGCCAGTTTGTTCTCCATTGTCCCTTGTAATGAGATTTTGTCTCCACTGGTCTGATTTTATCTCATGTTGAGGGGAGGTAAGCAACACATGCTTAGGTGTTAGTGCCAATAAGATTTGTTGGCCCAATTGTAAGCAAGTACGAGATGCAGAAGGAAAAGCTCTTATGTCAGGCACACCTGAAGTCCAGACTACTTGCCCTGTGGGCAATGTCCCAGCATCTCAACAATATCTTCTAGGTTCCTGTGTCAGAAGCTTGACTTCTGAGGAATGTTAATGCTTAGTTACATTTCCAAAAATAACCAACAAGGGTTAAACTAATTTGAAAGTCAAGAAATTATGCACAGATTTATAAATATCCTCTACCTATCAATCTTTTGAAGGCTTACATAGTACCACAGACATCTGTATGCATAAAAGAGCCACCAATAATTACCCTCCTTACTCAGAACTATGTAGAAGCCTGTTGTTTATTGTTAGTTTCTACTTCTAAAGCAATATTTAAAATCTTCATTTTAGTAAGATAAGTTTTAGTACCAAATTTTAAATATAACATTAATTCAAAAACAGAAGCATATTATGCACAAGTGTATGTCACACATGTTGTCAAGGCAAACACATATATACCAAGGTTCCAAAAGAGCAAGTGTCCAGATGGCAGATTCCCCAGATGTCTCTCTCAGTCTGTAAGACATTAAGAGGTCAGCACTATACCACATGTGTAATGTACCTTTTTATAGAGGGTGGTCAGAATTTATGAAGGCCCATAATTACACATTTTAAGAGGTGCCAGTTGGTTTCTGGAGTCAGTGACTAAAGGAATCAAAGAGAAAGTGCCATTGAGGACCAGTTCAGCATGGGAAAATGTCATCATATCAGTCGTTCCTTTTAAGCTTTAAGCACAGCTGTGTGAATGGATGGAGTTTCCTTGTTACACCCAATTCCCCATAATCCACAGTCTCCATGACAGTTCCTCTTTCTCTTTCACCATGCTGTCTTGCATTTCTCCATGTTAACTGGGGTTAACACTGAGTATTAGGCCTGACCCAGGGCCCTGAGGGAAGCAGGGCATGTCTATAGACTATTGTGCCCTTGTCCAACCAAAACTCTTGTCAAACCTGGCTACTGAGAGAGCCATGCCCAAAGCAACAGCCTTGCAAAGATTAGACTTACCTTTGATCCTGCAAGGTTTTCACAATAGGTAAAGTGCAGATACACTGATGTGTCGATAGCCAGCAACAGTCACGTGAGATTTTTATAAGTACTAAAACCATCTTAAATTAGTTGCCAACAAAATGTCATTTAAAATACTTCAAACTAATGTTTGTGTCAAACCAATGCTCAAACAATCTTAACATTTTCTGCCAGGAGCTGTGTTAGAGGAGCAGCAGGTGGCAATTGAAGTTTACAGTGTCAGCCTACCTGGAGGCAACTCCCTGATGGGTGCATCTCCTTTAGGCAAGGCCATGGGACAGGCTACAAAATGCCTTTTGCTTCTGCTATGCCTTGACATGCTTGCTACTGCAATATTCTTCTTGTATCTAGCATTGTTTGCGTGAATCTGGGGAGATCTCCAGTGCCTGTAATATAGTATGTTTATCTCTTAGAAACATCCCATTCTACTGGGCACTTTTATCTGTGGATGGTTGAGAAGAGGACCCCTTCCCTAAGCTGTACTGTCTAAAGTGATAATAATGATAGCCTATATAGAGTTTTGATGAGTAAAAATAAATACAGAGATATATTTCCCAGCCAGGGCCTGTGAGTTTCACCTAAGGAACTGCATAGATTGCAGCTCAAGTTAATAATTAACAATTGAGTCCCAGTAGCCCAGCTAATTTAAATTCTTTTAGCCTTAATGTTGGGCGATGTGTTCACAGGTTTTGGAGTACATCACAATTGAAACAAATCTTTGAAAATAACAAAGTTACTAAGATGTTTTTGTTAAATAGCTTTGAGATAAAAACACCAAGAAGGCAATCTGAAAGGCACACAGTTGAATTCGGAACTCTAAGGTCAGGGAACAAGAACAAAGCTGATGTGTCTTTCTCTGCTAGGATTTGTTAATGACCAAAGGTGATGTTTAATTCCTTATATCTATTTCTGCCCTCAATCTCCTGATATAAAAACTACTATTGAGTGGACATGTACCCTAAAGATTTAAAGAAGAGCGGACTGATTCTTTTTATATATGAAAGTTTAGATTTGTGATTCCTTTAAGATTTCTTATAAGATTGATTACCTTTCAAGAAAAGTAATAAAGTGAGTGGCTCTTTGTTTATAACGCAGCCTGCCAGTAAAAGATCTGACTTGTCCCCACAGTTAATCTATAACAATTTGTTTGGATATAAATTATGTGGATTCCTGAGATAATTTGTTTTTCACCTATAATATGTAAAAAGTTTAAAGATGTAAGAGGAAAAACATCTTTTTACCTGTATTAATTATAATCATTTACTTGAAAATTAGAATGTAACCACATTGTAATTCCTATATTGCCTGAAACACTTTGTTGGGGTAGGAAAAAAAAAAGTGTACAACAGAGAAATAACACAGAGAGAACATGAGAAGAACAGAGACTAAAGAAGAAAAGCATCAAGAGGGTGTGAGTGTCTTAGCTTATACATGTTCTATGGATTCCTTTCTAAGCCCTGTTCTGCTGGAGGCTGGCTCCCCACACAGCAGTAATTCTCCTAAGAAGGCAAAAGCCTCTGGACATACACCTTTAGTCCAAACACTTGGAAGGCACAGGCAGGGAATCTCTGTGAGTTCGAGGCCAGTCTGATCTACAGAGTGAGTTCCAGGACAGCCAGGGATACACACAGAGAAAACCTGTCTCAAAAAAAAAAAAAAAAAAAAAAAAAAAGCCTGAAATATAAACATAAAAATTAAAACATAAAATTCTTCTTCCAAGTCAATTATAAAACATAAAATATTACTAAAAGCAGAACAATATCCTTAGGGAAGTCTCATTGCTTTAGACACCAGAATTAACTTCTAGTTACTGTCCTCTTTATATTAGAATGTTATCAGTTTTTAAATAGATGAGTCTTGTTTCATTCATTCCCAATCTGTAGAATTTTATAGTTAGGGGAGACATACTCATTTCTCTCTTACATTATTTTTTTCAGTCTTGTTTTAAAGAACAGGCCACATTCTCCAAAGAAACTCAACAAGATTCAAGAATGCTAACTATTAATATCTAAGTTTCAAAATGTCAGAAGGTGACAGTCAGCCATTTAATGATGTAGACTGCTTTAAATTTTTTTCTAGGCCTCCAACAAATACCATCCAAAGCACACAAATTAGTTTATAAACAATCATCTATCCTTGTGCATTGTACATGTTGAAAATCAAGCAACAGCTCAGCTACCTCTCAACATCCTGATGACTACAACCATCCTTCTCCCCAGCATCCTTATGACTCTACAGTCACCTTTGTCCTCAGCATCCTCATGACTCTCCACTGTGGATAGTCTGTGGATAACTCAGAAAAAAAAACTTTTAATCTGACTTGCACTGCAATTTTTTGAGTGGTTGAACAAGAGAAAGACAGAAGAATGGGGGGGGGAGGTCATGACAGTATGACAGAGAGAGGAGCCATCATCTTAGAGTCTTAGTAGGGCCTTTCACCACCTGGGAAGCAAGAATTCCAGCGCAATTAACAACATTTACCAGAAAAAGGCTTCCCACATATCTATATGTTCCTTCCACATATAGATATTTTACACTAGAAGAGCCAGGAGTAGGGTTTAAAGCCTGCCTGTGTTTGGCCTTGAGCAGTGCCTCATTCTTTCTCCCTGGCATTGCCTGGTAATCTCAGAAAGCTTGAGCCTATATTAAAATGTCTTTCCACCTTTGATTTACTACACCAGCTAGTTCTAAAATTGCCTTCAGTGTCAAAAACCATCCATCCCTGGTTTGACCTGAGTTGAGGCCCTTAAAACTCTAGGGGAGGCCTCAGGTGTCTGAGGGGTGGCAGTGTAAAGGTGTGTCTGTGTGTCTGTACTCAAAAATGCTGACAGGGTTTTATCTAATTTTTAGCTCAGAAGTATTTTTAGACTTTTACAAAGACCCAAAGCTTAAACAAACAACAGACTAACTAAAAAATTACTGTTGCTTCTTCTCCAACAATCATAGTCCTGAGAACATCACATATGACCTCTCATTTCTAGCTGCCAGAAGGCATTTCTCAACAATGATGCTGAGGCAGAAGGAGAGGCAGAGTCTACAGCCATGTCTATGTTTACCCTTTGCTCTGTTTTAAAGGAAAAACTGATGACTTCAAATTAAACTGGACAGACACTGAATAATGAAGATAAACACTGCTTTTAGAATCAGTATTACCCTTTAAAAGTATTAAATATTTAAAATAAAAATATTTTAAAAGTATCCTTTTCAGGTAGGACTTATGTCTAGTGTGTGTACCCCATGAACAACCAAAGACACAGCATCTCAGTTATAGGCATACAAAACAGTCAGCATCCAATGGAAGACCAAGTTTTCCAGTAGATGAGTTTCAGTTCACCAGGAGAGGAAAGTTAACTCCATATTGCTGGGAGGGGATAGGGATTTATCAGAAGCTGGAGAAGAAGCAAGCAAGTAGGGTTTTCATGCTCCAACTCTACCACGTGCTGCTGGTAGCCTTGAAAACACACATTTATACCCATGGTGTTTTACTTAAAATATATCTGAGCATGCATGTCTACTGATGTGTTCTTTACCTGCCAGAATTGCATAGCATATTGCATATATCACAACAATGTCTTATCTACAAACACGAACATCAAGTTTAATAATTCAATGAGCAAAGCCCCTAATTAGCCACTTGTGAACAATGTGGGTTTTATCTTAATACTTTGCAATGCACATTTATACTATACTATTAACATAGTCAGGAGACAACCATTAGCAGGAGTGGAGGTCAATGAGGAGGGACCTTCCCTTCACAGTCAACTTTGGGCCCCATCTCACATTTTCAGTGTAGCACACATGGCATGGGAAGTGCCACGTGAGAGGAAAGAGGGTAGAGGTATCAGCTTTTGCCAAGGCCCACTCATGGAAAACTACTATCCCTCGTCAAAAGAACAGAATCGTGCCTGCTTTTCACATCTCCAGTTCACAAATTACTTCCCTTCTATGTCTTCATATACCAACCAATGTCCCACATATAGCTGTCCTGCCACTGGGCATTTTTATCCAGCCCTTGAAGACCCCCGTTCATCCACATAGCTTTGAGCAGATTGCCACTCCTGTGGCTACCCATTCTACCTGTCTCTCAGATGTCCTGGACTACTCCTAATTTCTTGCACCAACAAGACTAAGAACCCAGAAAAAGAAAGAAAGAAAGAAAGAAAGAAAGAAAGAAAGAAAGAAAGAAAGAAAGAAAGAAAGAAGCCCTGATTCCCTCAGCAACAAATATTAAAATACATATTAGATATTTTAATTAGATATTAAAATACATAACTCTATAACAGTATTGTCAACACAATGCATTATGCCTCAGCACTTATCCCAAAGCAAAATTAGCCCATCTCAACTTTGACAAAACAAAATCAGAGATCTTAGCACCCCCTTTTTCTCTATCTGAAATAAGTCATCAGAACCCCAACAACTCAAAAGAGCCCCCAGCTTTTCCTCTTGCACGGCAGATGCCACTAATAGTTTAACAGAACTGCAAATTTGTTCACAAGAGCTTGCAAAGTGACCAGGCTTGTCCTACCAATGGTATTACTGTTAGGTTAGGACCTGTCCTTTGAAGACACTGGCCATTCTGTAAAGTCAGACTTCATAACCTAAAGACACAAAGTCCCGTTCCCTTCTAGAGTTGATAGAACCCTGCTGTGAGGATGAATAAAGCAAACCCAAAATAAAGGAGACCTCATCCTGGTTCCCCTCCTGAAGCCTCTGCTTGCAGGGGTGCAGTGTCTCCCAAGCAGGGCCTCTGAGTGAGTGCGTGCTCTCTTCCCTCCCTGTACCCACTGTTTCTCTGCTCAACAGCCCCAAAGAGCTCAACAGAAGGACCCCTTAAAGGCAAGGCCAGTCAACAAATGGAAGCCACCCCAAGTGGTTAGAAAGAACCTCAGAATACTCAAAATAGCACTAATAGCCCCGAGTGCACTAATAGGGGAGAAACTCACCAGGGGTGAAAACTTTGTCTAGAATCCAAAACAAACCCCAGTGTTGTGTGAGTGCTCTTCACCAAGTAGAGGAAAGACAGGAAATGGCCCTGGAGTGAAATACTGTAGTTGCTGCTGGCAACTCCCATCTTCCCTGTCTGTCCACTGTCAACTTGCTGCAGGCAACAGATATCCCTAAAATGTTCCTTTTTGTCCCTTCATGGACACTGTATTGTCACCAGACCTAGCTAGGGGTTACCATCTGTGTCCTAGCAAACCATGTTGGACCATTCATCCTCAGTTAGCCAGTCAAAGGAGGAGTCGAATTATTAATGAAAAACAGAGACAGAAGACTTATTCAATATGGGAGAGGGGATAAAGTATCCCAGTGACTCCCTCAATGTTGGTGGATCCTGACCTGAGGTAGGATTGATCTAGAAAGCGAGAGATGTGCATAATTAAGCAGTCTGTCAAGAGTCGTCCCTTGCCCACCTGGTCTCCACTCTAAGTCTCTCCTTCAAGGTCATCTGACAACTTGTGACTCTTTTTCCAGAAGATGAGTTCCTCCTCTGGCTGCCTCCAGGGTGTCAGCCATTTCCTCCCTGCTTAGGACATCTCTGGGGAAATTCTAATTCCTTCCTTCCTTCTTCCTTCCTTCCTTCCTTCCTTCCTTCCTTCCTTCCTTCCTTCCTTCCTTCCTCCCTCCCTCCCTCCCTTCCTTTGCTTCCTTCCTTTTTCCATCTTTCCCTCCCTCCTTTTCTCCCTCCCTTTTTCCTTCCTTCCCCTTCCCTCCCTCCCTTCTTTCCTTCTTTGCTTCCTTCCTTTTTCCATCTTTTCCTCCCACCATCCTTCTCTCCCTCCCTCCCTTTTTCCTTCCTTCCTTCCTTCCTTCCTTCCTTCCTTCCTTCCTTCCTTCTTTCTTCCCTCCCTCCCTCCCTCCCTTCTTCCCTCCCTCCCTTCCTTCCTTCCTTCTTCCATCTTTCCCTCCCTCCCTCCCTTTCTCCCTCCTTTTTTCCTTCCTTCCTTCCTTTTTATCCTGTTTTTCTCAGACAGCATTTCTCTGTGTAACAGCTGTGGCTGTCCGAAACTCCTTCTATAGACCAGACTGGTCTCAAATTCACAGAGATCTACGGGCCTCTGCCTCCCTAGTGCTGGGATTAAAGATGTGTAGCACCACCATCACCCAGCAGCTACTAATTTCTTGAGGTCCACTCTTCTAATAGTTGGATAGCCAGAAAAGGGAACATATTGTCTCTTTAGAAGGTAGTCTTCCTGCCAGACAGGCCAGTTACAAATTCACTCCAGTCTCACCCACCCTTGTTTATGTAAAATCACTATGAGACACTTAGCAGTGCTGCTCAGTGTGATTCCTGCCTCCCCTGTCTTACCCTCCACTGCACCGTGTTTACTAGGTACCTGTTAACCTCACCAATCTGTTTCTCCCACTCATCCCCTGGGCATTTTGATGGTTCATTTAATTAAGTAATGACCTATAATGGGTTAATAAGGGCAGTTAGAGAGCTAGGGTATGGCCTTTTGAAGGTCCCCTCCCAGGGTGATTTCATCACTCCTATTTCTCTTTATTTTTCTAACACTGGGAGTGGGATCAAACACTACCACTGCAGGAAATCCTAAACCCTCCTTCTTTCTGGTTGCCTTACCTTACAAAAGAGTATGGATAATATGTATCTTCGTAAGTCAGCATACAGATTCATAGCAGTTGAGTTTGCTTAATGTTTTGTAAGCAAAGAATTGGAGTTAAATGAGATTCAGTAACAGATGCTAAATATTCCTCACCCACCTCTGGCTTCTGCATTTCTGCATGTATGTGTGGGTATGTGCAGGTGCTGGTGCACACATCTGTACACACCCCTGCATACAACACACACACACACACACACACACACACACACACACACACACACATGCACTCAGGCACACATGGACACATGCGCGTGTGAACTGGACATCTGCAACCTCAGCTCTGGGGAGCAGAGACAGGTTTAATCTGGGGCCTCCATAGCCAGATATTTTAGCCAAATCAGGAAGCTCTAGGTTCAGTGAAAGACCTTGTCTCAAGAAATAAAGTGAAGAATCGATTGAAAAAGACATCCAGACATCAACTTCTGGCTCCATATGTACCTATATGAGGCAAGCTCTCTCTCTCTCTCTCTCTCTCTCTCTCTCTCTCTCTCTCTCTCTCTCTCTCTCTCTCTCTCTCTCTCTCTCACACACACACACACACACACACACACACATCATATATGTGAATTTTTTTGAAAAGATTAAATGTGTGTTTCACTTTAAAAAATGTTTTAAAAATAAAGGAAAATGAAGTAGGGAGTACGTTTAGAACAAATTCATTCCTGCAAAGTCATCATCCAGTCATCTATGCCCTGTCCTTTTCCCAGAAGTGAGTCTAGCGCAGCCCTGCCCCATAGCTTCAGGCTGTAGCTGCTAGGGAGGAGAGTGGTGTCATGCAAGACACTGACCAGTTTATAAGCCTCGACTTCCTACTTTGGACAAGGTGCCTTTTGACTCTACTGAGCTTGTGATGGAGATGTGACCTAGTTCATGTGACCCTCGTCAGAACCAGAAGCCAATTAAGGCTTCTAATGTTAGCAAGCTTGATATTTGTAAGTCACTGCTCCTCTCCTCTGCCTCCCCCTCCAGATCCTCCTTACCTACTTCTTTCTCTCATTCTTCGTAGCTTTTTGGGTTAGATGTACTACATAGTGCAGGATAGCCTGGAAACCTTTATGTAGCCCATAAAGCAATGGTCTCAAAGCAGTCATCTTCTGCCTCAGCCTCTTGAGTGTGGGATTACAGGCACACACCAGCACGTGGGTCCAGTAGTCCTCTTCCACGGGGTTCTGTCCAGTCTGTATGAATGTCATTATCAGCTGATCCATTTGTTAGTAACTGATCCGTGCTGGTGGGCTTTGAACAGAAATGAAGATTAAAATAAGGGAAGATTACAGACAAGAAAGCAGACAACGAGAACTGGGTCACTGCTGTCAGATGACTTTCTGCACCACTTTGCCACGTGGAATTCATACACAGCTCTTCATTGGGCAATGCTTACTTGCTAGATACGATATTAGGGTCCAGAGACGCAGAACACTTCCTTCGGACATCACAGTCTATAGGAAAAGGAAGAACCATAAGCGGTTAAGCAACAGCATAGCGGCTTTGTGTATTTATCCCACATGAGCTCCTGCATGTATTACCTCACTCATATACTCTCATGACAGTCCCAGGAGGCATGCGTTGAGAGATGTCATAGTTGTCATGTAGCAATAAGTGACAGAGCCAGGAGTCGAATCCAAATCTAGGCCCGTCTCTACAGTCCCTGATATGCATTCTAAAAGAAGGGTATAGAAGAAGGTCCCAGGATGGACTTCCTCTGTAAGTAAGCTTTGGTGTCATCCCCATTTCCCATGCTAGATTAATTTAAAATTTCTATGCAATGAGTTTTGCTGATTAAATACCAAAGCATACATACAGTATATATAATACGTTATATATTATATTACATATATATTTAATTATAATTTGAAGCTGTTTAGAGGTCTTGCTGTGATCAAATAATGACAGGGGAAGTTCACAAAAATCACTGCAGAAGTGTTTTCCAGCCCAAGGGAAACAATGTATTTTAGGTACATTAACAAAAGCCTTACTTGCAGGACAAGTGGTGTTTGGAAGTCATTTATTTCTATGAAGCATAGATTATGATGATGAACAACCCAAAAAAAAAATCACCAAGGAGAGTCAGTAACAACTCCCAGTTACCGAAATGACAACATACACTCTCTGGCTTAACCCATGCCAGGTAATTCGGTGTGTTGCAACTGTAAACAGGACTGGCAATTTTTGAAATTTTCGAAATGATTTGAGAACCCAGTACAGTATTTGTTTTTTTTATTAAAATTGTATTAAAATGGGAAATTCTGGGGAGAAGTAAACTTCATACATGGACCTGGGCTTTCTGTGGAGTGTCTGTCTGTTTCAGTTCTGATGCTGTCGAGGGCTCACGGGTTGCTCTGTTAACGGGGCACATGGAACCTGTGGTAAAAGTAAAAAAGGAGAGGAGGAAAGGCTTTTAGACTGTAGCTACTGACTTGCCTCTCAGAAGCCTGTTCCTGTATTCAAAACCCTGCCGATCTAAGCAAATTGTTCAGCTTCCCAACTAATGAGTTTAAAAATGAAACTCTCTTGTTGCTTGATTTTCTTTCTGCTTCAGTTACTTTTTTCAAATAAAATGCTGAAACGCCAAGGAAGCAATTTATGAGACTGCACTGGTGACTAGCTGTGTGTTGAGAAGGCAGGTAGGTGGGGTTCGCTGGTGTTACCCAAAGCCTCTGTAACATCCCACCATCCTTAACAGAAGGAAGAGCCCATGCCTGAGGGAGAGAACTTCTCAGCCTGCAGACACAAGTGTAAGTTCCAGTGATGGTCCTTGGATTGCCATAAACTCTAGTCCTCCTTGTAACAGTGGAAGCCACAAGGACCTTGTTCTAACAGACTTGAGAACAAATCCATCAATATTAAGACACCTTTGTTGTTTTTATTTACCATTATTGTTTATTACTACTACTTTGTGTATATGGGTATTTTTACTGCATCTAAGTCTGTGAACTATGTGCAGGCCCAGTGCCCCAGGAGGTCAGAGGAGGGTATTGGATCCCCCTGGAGCTGCAGTTACAGACAGTTGTGAGCATCTATGTGGGTGCTGGGAAGCAAATCTCAGTCTGCTGGAAAAGCAGCCAGTGCCCTTAACCTCCATGGCCATCCTCCAGCCTGACAAGTTTTTAAATTGAATTAAATTTTAAATAGCATACACATACTAGGCTTCAGTGTGTCATTTCCAAACAAAATTTGTCCTGTTGATTCTCCTCCATTCTCCTCTCCCCATCTGTCTGAGTCCACCTTGTTGCTCCCTTCCCTTCCCTGTGTGCTTTCCTGTCACTTCTGAAGGACAAATGTTCTGAAGCCAACGTCCAAGACAATTTCTTTAAACCATCCTGTCAGGCCAGAGAACTTTGTTTAGATTATCTCAGGCGATCTTCATAACAAAGCTGTGAGGTAGCAACTATACTCTCCTCAGTCCTACAGATAAGAGAGTTGAGGTGTAGAAGTGACTAACCCAGTTCAGTGATAACGAATGACAGTCTTGGAATCTGAACATGGGTGATGCTTCCTGGAGCTGTATGTTTTCCTGCTTTTTCACTTACCATCTTCAACAGCCAATAGCTAATGAATCAAGCCAAGTGGCATGAGGCAAATGGGCCTTTGGGGAGAAAGGAAGGAATGAAAGTGTAGGGATATGAAGATATAATTTATTTTCAATCCAGCTTTCCATCTCTGCCCAGCGTCTGAGCTGGTGAGTATCTACAGGCCCAGATCCAGCCCTGGCTGAGCCACTTGCTAAAGTTCTCTCCCTTGTTCTCATGGTCTCTGGCTTCTAGTTGGGCACAAATAATGGGCCCAAATTACCAGTCCAGTGTTAACTGCTCTGTATGATTCCTGCCCCTTCAGACTGGGAGCTGGCATCAGTCCCATATGGCCAATGCCTGGGTGCTACAAGCAGACTAATTAATGCCTGTTTCCTTCTCTTAGCCCCATCCAACCTGTAGAAGGCGTCTTTTCATTGAGGCCCCATCTCTTGGCTTGTCTGGGAGTAAATTCTATTTTCCCGATGAGAATTAACCCACCGAGCCTGTGATTTTTGTTATCTTCTACTCCTCCCTGCATGTACATGAATGTATCCACTGAACAAATATTAATCAACAGGCTAGCAGTTAAGAATATCATAGAGAGACACAGGTCATTGCTTTCCTACACTTAGAACTATCTTATGTCTCCATTTCCCTATGCTTGGGATCATCCCCTGCTCTGCACTAAGCTTTTGTGAGTTATAATGCGTTTGTTTAAAATTTTATTTGTATGTGTGTGTGTACGTGTTCCTGTCTGTGCCTGTGCATGTATATGTACGTGCATGGGAAGGCTGGAGATGGCTATCAGGTGTCTTTCTCAATGGGTCTTCACCTTATTTTTTGAGATAAGGTCTGGACCTGGAGCTCTCTGATTCATCTAGACTGGTTGGTCATCAAGCCCCAGGGACCCTCCTGTTTAGACCTCCCAGGCTCTGGGATTACAGGAATGCCGCTGCATCTGGCTTTTACATGGGTGTAGGTTTTCACACTTAGGTCTTGGTGCTTGTAGAGTTAGTGCTTTATACCTGACTGACACATCTCTGCAGCTCCCCTAAGTCCCACAAGTAATTCTTTCCACTCCAGTTGAAATATTGTTTCTTCAAAATTCTAACATGTATGCTTTTTCAACCATAGGAAATTACCCATTTCTATACTAGCCATTAAGATACTAAATTAATTCTGAACATGTTTGCTGATGTCCCCAGCATTGCAGGTTGTGAGTCTGAGAGTCCATGACTCTAAAAATATAAAATAAAATAAATAAGGGCAGATGAGTGTTTTCTGAGCAGCTGGGACCTGACTGCTTGCTCTTTTAGAAGGATTGGCATCCAGATAACAAAAATAATTATGTCCTACTATAATTTATGGAATGATTAAAATAAAATTTCCTGGCCATTTGCAATAGTTAAAAAAAAAGCACATTAGAGTTCATTTGCCTAGGGAAAGAGTGTAAACACAGGGTTTCCACGTACACCATGCTCTCTGACTTTTGTTTCTAGAGGCCTGCAGCTATAGGAGAAGCACAGTGGTGGAAAGGGAGAGATGGAGATGGTTGGAAGCAAGATATGCTGACACTGCAGAGGTCTCCAGAGTGGGCAGAGGCCATTGCACACTATTCCAGAGAGATGGTAGTGCCTGCCTATGTCACCAAGTCTCACTCTAGGCTGCCAGCCAATGTAGAAACCCTAGGGAGGTTAGGCTCAGTCTCTGTACAAACTGCACAGTGTTGCACAGCTCCTGTCTTCACAGGGCACATGAAGTGAGATAGGAGGAACCCTTATGGAGTGGTGGTGCATGGCTGTAACCCCAGTGCTGTGGAGGCTAGGGAAGGAGGAGAGCATTTAAGGCCAGTGTGAGCTACAGTGTGGGATCTTGCCAAATGAACAAACAAAACTTAACTTCTGAAGGTTCTATTTCAAATGTACGAATGACACGTGTTCAGACACTATGGATGATTGATTTCCTGGCCACTAGATAATATCAAAGTCTTCTCATTGATATTAATTTAACACATTTCTATGTTTGTGTTAGAATATAAATCATTAACTGGTCTTTGCACAACCCTAAGTTGCTTTTGAAAGAGGTAAAATTGCAGCTCCTTGAGTTTTACAATCAATCATCCTTCCAACAGGGTCTCTGGCCTTTCTTGTTTATTTGTTCATGATAGTAAGAGACGGAGAGTAGTTTCTATCATGGCATACACAGTTTAAAATATTCTTATCTGGTTTTTCATAGAAGTTTTATGACCATTGGTATGGGATGAATATGGTGATTTTTATTCCAAGGCTTTCAGTTTAGTTGTTCAAAAGAGGACCTATCCACCTACTTTTTGAATTTATTTCTATTTATACAAAGAGATGAGAGTGGTTTTTTTTTTTTTAATTCACTCAGGGGTAAGGTTGGCTTCAGAATGAACCAAATCAAAAAAGGGACCATCTCCATGAGTTAAATAGAAATCAACACACGTTTGAATGAGTTTGGCCTCACATAGGACGTTCTTCCCAGAGGCCTTAGAGTGATAACAGCTTCTATTTAAAGAATGCTGGCTGCCTTAGATGCCTCAGACTTCCTTCATGATTCTGTTGTCCTCAAACCATGGTTATTTTAAAGCCTTTGGGAAGGTGATGCAGTAAGATGAAATGAAGGGATCAGGGATGTGACCACAGGGGCTCCAGAAAAAGGAGTGGCTAGAGTGTACCATGGGAAGCACTGGTTTCCTGCCCACCTGACATGAAGTCTCGCCTTGTGGCAGATGAAAGGCCAGCATCCAGCAGAGGTTCTAAGGAATGGTGATTAACTGAGGAGAAAACACCTACCACTGTCTGCCCTGTAATGGTTCCCCCATAGCGGTTGGTTGGCCTTTTTCCTTCCTCTTTTCTCTAATTAAATTTTATATTTGCCAAAACATTATATGGTAGGGAAGAGTATAACAATAATTGATAAAATGGTTATCAAAGAAGGCTGTGGAGGGAGTCTTGAGCAGATGTGGTCAGGGGGTAGGAACTTTACTTCCTGCGTATTTGTCAGGATGCTTTGGTTTTCAATTTGTAAATGATTAACCCTGTCTCTGAACCTTCCCTGGTAGACAATTCTACTCACTGTTATGGCAGCTCCCATATTGACTTTATTCTGTCCCATTCTCTCTGTCTCCATTTAAGATTTAATCTGTTCTTGGATTTAAAAATACAATAATCCCAACTTCTTTGTCTGTGCAAATGACCCCTATGAATAACTTTATACTTCAGGCAGTAGCTCAGCTCATACCCCAAACAGGGTTCTGCTACACTGTTTGCAAAAAAGACACACATTCTCTACTAGATACAGTACTAATTTACCAACGCTGCACTGAATCAAACAGTGAGATGTTTATAAGAAGTGGCTTGTGGTTATAGAAAAAAACAGATCCATATTCCTTCCTAGACAATGCATACTCTGTGGCCAGAGTCTGTTTCCCTGCCTTGCACACCTGATGCCTGCCTTTTCCATCTCCAACATCACTAAGCCAGCTGCAGTCTCAGCATCACTGTACAGTTTCTCTCCTAATACCCTCCTACCTAATACTGAAGTACACTTCAGTAAATACTGATGAGCAGATAAAGGGCCAATACGCTTGCTTGCTTATTCTATCTTAATGTTACAGCCTAGTGTTGCTATTTGTTTCCTTTTATTACTTAAATTTGAAACCAGGTTGTTTTACATGTCAATCCCAGATCCCGAACCCTTCCCTTCCTCCCTTATTACCCTCACAAAACCCCAGCCCATCCCCTTTCTGCTCCCCAGGGAGGGTGAAGCCCTGTCACATGTGTCTAGGCTGAGAAAGTAACCCTCTATGAGGGATGGACTCCCAACGTTCATTTCTATATTAGGGATAAATACTGATCCATTACTAGAAGCTTCATAGACTGCCCAGTCCTCCTAACTAACACCCACATTCAGTGTTGCTATTAATAGAACAGGATAAACATGTAACATGCTGACCCTTTTAATAATCACATATAACTTTCTATATTATTAAATTAGTTAAATTGACTACTAGAGTAAGTCTCTCTTGACTCTAGTGAGTATGGCTCAAATCTCCATGTAAATGGTTGGATCAAGCTCTGTATTGTAGATGAGCCTAGGGCTTAGAACAAGACCCCAAGGAGGGGACAAGGACAACTCATTCTAATCACTCGCTCAGATCTATAAGGGTTTCCCAGGCCATCTTCCACAGCAACAGCTTCTCCCAAATTCTGCTTTCACCATTTTTTTTCTGAAGAGTTCCTCTGTCAGACTGCTAATTAGAAAACTAGCCAAGGCTCTTTATCAATTCCTTCCCAAGTGTTTATTCAGGAAGCCATTGCTAACAAACACATTTCTTCAGTCTACTTTCAAACCTTGAGCCTCATTGGTTAAGTGCCCTGGCTTGTTTGTTCCTAAAATGCTTTGTTTTGCTTGTGCCAGTTAGAGCTCTACATGTCAAGAAAGCTAAAATAAAACCCTTTTCTGTCCCATAATCTTAGCACCTGCTGTTTATACTAACAAATCTGATAACCTGTCTATAGTGCCACAATTACTTCCCAGTCGCATTATTGAAACATTTTGTAGCTTCAAATAAATGGAATGTTCTAAGAAATACATTGGTTTTTCCAGGGTCTGTCTCTCTCTCTCTCTCTCTCTCTCTCTCTCTCTCTCTCTCTCTCTCTCTCTCTCTCTCTCTCTCTTTCTCGTGTGTGTGTGTGTGTGTGTGTGTGTGTGTGTGTTTTAATCACTTCTCATAGTGCCTTCCACAGAGCAGGGGTTGAGGATACTGTGTTGGTCCATTTGGGCCACTATGATGGAAACAAACACCATAGACTGGAGAATTTATTTAGAGTGAAAATTCCTTTCTCGTAGGCCTAGTTGTTGAGACATCAACCATCAAGATACTGGCAGGCTCCTTATTTGGGGAGAGATGCTTGCTACCTCAAGATGGTACCTTGAATGCTGCCCTGTTCTGACATGGTGGAAGGAGAAGGACAAACAGGGATAAGCCTATTCCATCAAACCCTTACATTAGGGAAACTAATCCCCATTGTGAGGGCATCACAGATGGACCAATTACCTTCAAAAAGCCTCCATGTAGAGGTACAAGTTTTGTAGTTTAGACTACAGCAGGTGCAATTGAACTTAATCTCAAGGAAGAATTTTAAATTAAAAGGGGGAGAAAGGGTAGAGAATGTCTGCCCTAGTGGGTATTTAGTCTTTGTTATTTAAAGTCATGGCCTTAGAGTCTCCCAGGGAACCCTGAATTACCTGGTTTGGCTAGACTGGCTGACTAGCAAGCCTTTGGAATCCTCCTGCCTCTGACTGCTTGAAACTAGGGTTAACAGGTCTGTGCTACCATGTTCAGCCTTTGTACATGAGTCCTACATCTTAAACTAAGGTCCCCAGGCCTTTGCAGCAAGTGTGGTGAGTGTGGCGCTATTACAGCCCTGTCATAGTTAATTTCCAAAGAAATCTTGAGTTATGTGTATATTTTCAGGTCAGCAAGAATTTTGAGATAAAGTCTTTACTGCCTAAAAAGTAAAAAATCAGAACTTTTAAAAATACTCGTTCTTTTTCTCTTCTGTCTCATTTAACTTTAGAAGGCTCTCTGTAAGAGCCTTGCCAGTTTAATTTCTAACACTGTCCAAACTTAAGCCTGGTACGCCAGAGACAAAATTGCAAGAGCAGTGCCCTCGTCCCGTTTTGCAAGGCTAGAAGGAGACATCTGGGTGTGGGTGTGTCCCACATAAAGAAGCTTATTTAGCTCATAATCCTGGGGTTTGGGATGCCTAAGGTTGTGGTGTGGCATGTGATGATGACTGTCATGAGGCCTATAATATGATGAATCTTCACATGAGAGCAAGCAAGAAGCCAGGAAAATGCTGGCTTACCATTCTAATGGTATTGGGAAGTGGACTCATTGAAAGGTAGTTACCATTACATGAGGTCATAAAGGGAGTGACTCCCATGATTCATCAGTTCTAAGCAGGTGGCCCCCCGAGAGCAGGCTCCTAGCAAGGCCTCCAGTCCCTCACTTCATGGCTGAAAGCAAGGGGAGAGTGGGTGGATGGAAGTGAGGTAGGCAGAACATAAGGGGTAGCCTTGCCCCATAACAACCTGCTCTGAGATAGGCTTTAATCCCTCTTAATGTCCTACTCACCACTAGAAGTCCCCGCCTCCTCAAACTGCCAATCTGTTTTCAACACAGGCTTCACAGGGAGTAAGCCATAGCAAGAAGAGTGTAACATTTTTGTTGTTGTTAAAATCCACCGTGGTTTTCCAGCCCAGTGTCATCTGTTCTCCCTTTTCTTACGGTCCCACTCATTTGTTTCTTCTCTTATTCTCTGTTGGCCATTTTCTCTCTTGAGTGATGCTCCATGGTGGAAGGCACGTGTATGGTATAGCAAGTGTGCTGCGTAGAAGGGAAATTATATCAACACATATATGAAACACCAAAGAGACAAGTCATTCTGTCCCACAGCAGGGTGACATCCCCAGGAAACATTCGACCCCTTAAGTAAAATAGTTGAAAAATGCATTTTAGAAAAAAAAATCTCCTTGCCTAGCTATGCCTACTGCTTCTCTTGCTTGTGCAATCTGAAAATTCACATAGCAAGGTGTTAGCAAGCTCTGTAGTCAGCACTCCATGGGGTAGGATAATAAGAGGAAGGGGAAATGGTGAGAGGTTTTCCTAAAGTGCTGAAGCTTTTCTTAGGGAGAAAACCATTTCCCTTTATTTTAACCCCAGGCTTGTTTTAATTTTAAGCTATTAATTTGAAACAGTTAACCAGTGGCCACAGGCACATACACATGTCTAGGATTACAAATATCTGTCCTTTGTGAATACACCCTAAAGTGATAATGATTTATGTATGTAAGGCCTAGGCTCTTCCCAAGATGATCTGCAGAGGGTATCCAGGAGAACTTTCTAATTCATTAAAGGATGGCAACATTTTCAAGACTATATGAGAGGGGGGGCACATTTTAAAGCACACAGTCTGGGAGTCAATTTCCCAAAGCTTATTTTACTCATTTATCTAGAGCAGTATTTTATTTTGAATGTTTGTCATTCTCAGTGGGGTGGCAGCGGAAATGCCCCCAGGAGTCCCTAAAGAGAAGTAAGGTTTACATAGCATGGGTTCTCATTGCTGCTTCGATACCAAATATTTACTGGGAAACAGGATGAGTTCCTTCATTTAAAGAGAATTATTTGGTTTGGCTTAATGAATCAAGAATTAACTGTTCGCTGTACCACTTAGCCCACTGCTGTGATAGATCTGTCTCTATTAAGAAAATCTAATACATCCCTAGCAGGTAGCAGCAACCTACACATTTGAGAGAATTGGGAAGAAAGAAGACCATTGATTCTAATAGGAATAATGGCAGGAATTTGAACAGAATGCAGTAATCTGCATTGAAATATCACCATTATCTGAACTAAAGTTCATGTCCTATCTTCTACACAAACAACATAGCAGACCTCTATAACCTTGCAAACTAGTGTCTTCACCAGCCTTTTAAATAAAGTGAAATAACAAAGTGAGTGAATGAATGACTAAGTAAATGCCACCGGAGATTCCATTGAGATGTGCTGTTTTCAAGGGGAGTCACAACCTCCCCCTCACTAAATACCCGAATTGTATGGTTTGGCCTAGCTGTATGTTTTGGACTTCTGCCATTCAAGCTGACTCTAGCATTGACCCAGTGGAAATGATGAAATACCCTGGGAACTCGATATTCCCAGGGGACATGGATGGTTACAAAAGGCCAATTTACCGGTTTATACATTCTTCAATTTGACTGAACAACTTTCTCAAATGAAGACATTCCCAATGCCGTGATTGAAATATATTTACCTTTAAAATGAGTAGAACCCCAAGATGAAATACATTTGTTTACCATCTGGGCCACTGTAATGTTTGATGGGGGGTCGCTGTGGGGTCCACAGAAAGGAAGAGGGAAATAAGGAAAGTGACTGGAGATGAGCTTTTGATAGTTTGCTTCCCAGAAGAATAGCTTTGTTTTGATGTCTGCTTCTCAAAGACTCAATGTACTCCAGCAGAACACCCTTGGCTGTGAATCTCTAGGGCTCTACATTTTAAAACTTGCATCATATGACGTTTCCTGGTAATAGGAGAACATTTTTATTGCAATCTCTGAAATATCATTTTGATAGTATAATGTTTGCCCCTTTCTATAGATCCTTATTGGTGTTTCTTCACAATAGGATTTTGAGAGGGAAAGAAATCCTGTGGTATCTGGGGTAGATAGGGATTTGGACATCTTTTAAGGCTTGTTTTCTTTATGGAGTTCCTTCATTCTTTAGCACCGGAACTTAGAAAATAATAAAAAGAATACCGGAGGGACTTGTGCACTGTGTCACCAAGGTTGCCAGTCTATGAAGTGGGTCTGGCCTCATATAAGATACTTGCACAATACTGCGTGGACAGTTATATATTGAACAACTCTTAGATGAAGGCATGACTGTTGGACACACCAATATGGTGGGAAACGGTATCAAAACTTGACTCCTTCAGCCAATTCTGAACAAACCCATATTATTCCTGCTATCATAATTGTAACAAGCCCCCCCCTTAACATACCCATTTCCAGTCAGATGGATGTCACCAGTACATTTCCTCCATAGGAGACGGCTCTGGGTTGTTTCACACCCTATTCCGTGGGTTTTCCAAATGATCTGAATGTAGAGTTGCTAGTTTTAGGGTGTGTGACTGTGTGGGAGACTGTCAATCAAAAATGAAATTTAACATTTTATTTGACTTTTGATATCGGACTAAGATTTCTCTTTTTCCCTGCGTGGTTGGCTAGGAAATGGAGTGGAACAAATTAATTAAAAGACTGGCAGCTTAATACTTTCAGCCTGGGGTGGTTCCCAACCAGCTCTTCTCTGGGGCATTCTCTTGGGGAAGGCTCAGCTAGAGCTTCTGGAAAACTCTAAAAGACAAAGTGATTTCTTCTGCGCTCTGTCGACTTTCTCTAAGATTTGAAGGTGACAATTTTGTAGACTGATGTCCACACCTCTGGTTAATATCCTCATGTCTCAGTGCTGTATTAGAAAGTGCTGGGGAGCTCTGTACTTTGTAGGCAAGTGTTGGAGGCACAGTACCTTGAAACTATCCCAGTCAGCGCAGCTGAACTACGCATGCTTGGAGCAAGTCAGCTGACTCCACTATAACTTATCAAGGTTATTTTTGGTTCTTTGTCCCCTGGAAGCATAAATGTGCAGAAAGGGGTATTTAGTACCCTGGTTTATTTGCACATAATGGAATTATCTGAAGTATTATACTCAAACCCAAACATTTTACTATACAGAGTAATCATAGGTTGCTCACCTTCTAGAAGTCACACTGCAGCCCTTGGGCTCTGTGCACTTATTAACTATGGGAGGAGCCATTCTCTGTGAAATTTCCAGCTAATATTGGGTTCTCTCTATACCCATAAGGCCCAAGCTCACCACTAACTTTAGAAGGGATATAGACCCTCCTAAATCAGATATAAATTCTTTAGTTGTCATGTTGTGGTGGTGTGAGTGTATCTTGTGTGTGTGTGTGTGTGTGTGTGTGTGTGTGTGTGTATGTGTGTGTGTGTGTGTGTGTGTATGTGTGTGTGTGTGTATGTGTGTGTGTGTGTGTGTGTGTGTGTGTGTGTGTGCTCGCGCACGCCTGGGGACACCTTGAATGGTGTTCTTCAAGAGCTACCTACCTTGGTTTTTTTTTTGGTGTTGTTGTTGCTTATTGGTTTGTATTTGTGTGGAGACCAAAAAAGAGCAACAGGTATTCTCTTCTACAACTCTCAGCCAATGCCTTTGCAGAAGAATCTTTTCTTGAACTTGGAGCTCAGTTTTTCCATCTAGGCTGGAAGGCAGGAGGCTCTCTGTCTGCACATTCATTAGAGCCAGCATTCCTGGCATCATTGTTATGTACCTGCTGGGGTCTGAGGTCCAGGCCTTCTAACTTCATAGAAAGAGGACTTCACCACTGACCATCTCTTCAGATCAACCCTGGTCTTGAACAGGACTCCTTGAGTAGTCCAGAGTGGCTAACTGGCAAGCCGCATGGACCCTCCTTCTTCCTCTTCCCTGGTGTTGAGATGAAAAGTCCTGACCAAAGGCACCCAGATTTCTTTTGAAACCTGAGTTCTGCTAATTTAACTCAGGTCTTCTAGCTTGGGCAGCAAGCACTTTAGCACGCACCTCCCTCGTACCTGATCCTTTCTCTATATAGGGCAAGGTTCTCTTCTCTGCCTTCCTTTCCCCCCCATTCATGCCACACAAAGAAGGCTTAGCAAAACATTTGATTTGTGACCTTTGGTCGTGACAGAACCTTTGGACGCCATCATTTTCTTTGGCAATTATGAGTGGGAAAACATGGAGGGAACGAGTTTCTTGGTAACTTCTTCCAAAGGACACAAGCATCATTCAGTGGATAGCTGGCTTGTGCAAGGTGCAGAACTGAACTGCATTTCTAAGCCTGCCTGCTTCGAGATTTTCCCTTCTAAACTTCCCAAGACTTCAGGTGACTTTCTACAAATCATAGGCCTCTTACCACATCTCTGTCAAGGGAGAGAGGAATTGAGTAGAGTAGGGAGGGAGGGGGAAATTGTGCATTATAATTCTTAGCTGTTCACTCAGCTCTTCTCAGAGCTGCAGTAGAATTACTTATTTGGGGTTTTGAGATTACTCACAACAAACCAGAAAGCAGAATGGATGACTCCTGTTAGTTACTAGAAGGTCTGCTTCCACACAGCTTTTAATTGTTTCATTGGCTGTGCGTGCTCCCCCTCTCCATGGCTGCACAGCTGTAAGGGGCTCAATTTGTAATAAAAGTGGTTTAGCACAAACCATACATACATAATGGTCTTTGATTTCCCCCTAGGCTTGGGAAATCTCTCTTAATTATCTGCTTGTAGGGTTGGAATTTCCTCACCAAGTCTGTCTTCATTTACTGAAGAATCTCCAGAGGCCCCTTTTAGAGGAATTTTTTTTCAGAAGTGAAAACTGGCCCCAGGCCCTCAGGTGGAAGAAGGTCAGTGTGGAAAGAAAGTTGACTTAAAGCTCACCCCAGTGAGGGAGTCCTTAAGAAAAGGCAAACCTGCTCACTCTCGATGGACCGTTGTGAACACAGGAGCAAGGAAGCAAGAAAGAACACTATGCCAGGCAGATGCAAGGGAACAATTACCTGAGCCCACTCTCTTCAGCTCCAAGTGCTCCAGGTTCCGACTTGACCCAGTGTGGTGACACAGACCTCTCTGGTGACAGGAGAGAGGAAGGGCTATGTAGAAACTTATGGCAGAAAATGTCTGCCCCAGCGGAAAATGAACAAGAAAATGTTGGCCATCTTGGAGGAAACACTGAAGAAAAAGTGTTCATCAGAGGAATCTTCTTTAGGCAAGTGTGGTCCAGCTATTGAACACATACACGTGCGCATGCACGCACACACACACACACACACACACACACACACACACACACGAATATACATAGTCTCACACTTACACACACACAAACACACACACACACACACAAATATACATTCTCTCTCTCTCTCTCTCTCTCTCTCTCTCACACACACACACACACACACACACACACACACACACACTAACTCTAGCCATAAGCTTCTAGTACCCCTGAAGAGTGGCAGGAAGAGAACAAAGCTAGAGTTTAAAGATCATGACCTAGAGACAGTCCACCTGCTCTGCCCTCCATAAACTCTCAAGCAACAGATCAGGGCTCTGTGCTCTGACATGCCCTCTTGACTCCTGAGGCTAAGGGTGGGTTTCCGATGGCTTCTGTAATCATACAATCGCTGTGTAGGAAGGATGATGCTTTTGAAGATGGGGAAGCATGTTCCATGCATGTCTTAGAGCACACATTTACACATAGGCTGTATGTATGAGCACATGTCTTGGAACCAAGTCTGGTCATCAGTGAGAGTGACTGAGGGAACCCAAAGGGAGGCAGCGAAGAAACCTGTTACCTCTGCTGAGGCCAAGGACATCTGAACAGCAGCCACCTACCAGCCCAGGTGATGGCACAGGGACTGGGCCCTATGCCAATCTGTGGACCGGATTTGGTACTTGATAGATCTCTAGCTGAGACTTTGAGGATGGCTACCACGCCATGCTGGCCTGGCTGCCAGACGCCAGACTTCTGCTGGCCTGGAGGAATGTGCAGGAGCTGAAGTCCTTCATCGAATCCTACGACCTCCAGTGTGGGCAGGGATAGACTAGTCCAGCTGTTGTAGCACTGTGAATATGTTTTATTTGTTAAATGATTATAAACCAGGCTCCTCTTCTGGGATCAAAGCATTTTAGCAATTCAGAAGATTCCTGTGGACCTGGCTTCCATTGTAAATATCTTAAACACCCCCCCCAAGACATCTCCCCTAGTCTACAAATTAAGAGACCTGCCATTTAAAGACTGCAGCAAACAGCCTTGTCAATTAGCTTTGGTGGAATAATAGTGATAAGACATTAGTGTACACACAACAGGAGTGTGCAGATTATTTATTGTCATATATGGGAGAAATCCGAAGCGAGGGAAATGAGTGACAAGGTCACCATGTTGGAAGCCAGCTGGGGTTTTGGTTCTTGGCCTGAGCTTGACTTTCTGCAGCAGCCCCACTCGCTCCCTCAGTTGGCACCTGTTTTTTATTTTAAGCCCTTTGAGTCAAAGGCATGCCTGTCAGTCAGTGGGGCTTTCACATCCCCACGAAACAGCATTTCTCCTTTCCTAGGAAATAACTTTTTTTCCCCTCTGTCCAAGAGCTTTGTGACCTTAAGTTAGAGGAAATGAAATAATTTTAAAGTGTCAGTTTTTCTGGGCTTTATAAAAATGCTACTACCTAGAAAGCTGAACACAGCTAAGGGTTAACCTAAGCTCTGAGGAGGCAGAAAAGAACCAAGAAGAAGCTCCCACCCCACCCCTCCAGGCTGACTTTGCAAGTAGTGTTGCTGACACTATAATTATAAGGAAGATTCCAGTAGTTGCTTACAATAGACACAGAAACATCCTTAAACTGGAAGGATTTTCAACAATTTCTAAAAAGAAATAGCTCTAGAAAAGTCAAGGTCCATGACCAAGGTCTGTCATAGGGCAGATTTTAATTGGACCTTGTGCTTCCCAGCCCTAGTCAGAGATCCCCATCTCCTCAGCAAGTCCGGGGATGTGGCCTCTCCTATTAAGACAAGCCAGTGCAAAGGAGAAAGTTAAGTTCAAAGTCACGGTACACTTGCCCTGATGGTCACCTCTGAGCCTTTGTCACAATCCAGGCAAATCCTGTAGGACTTTACAGGGACTGAGCATTGCCAGTTGCTGGACTATGGGTCACTTTTCACCAGTCTGGTGACACAGACACCCCCCAGATCTAAGTGGTCTGTAGCCATAGGTGCATAACGTTGGGATGTGCCAGGTTATGCTCTACCTGGTACTATATCCTATGTGAATGGGAAGACCTGTGTGAGACACACCATTATTACAGAAGAAAAAACAAAACAAAACAAAACTAAAGTACCCATTGGAATCTTCTGCCCAGCCACTTACATTCAAATGGGAAGTCACATTGGCAAGTTCAGTATTGATAAAAAGAATGTAACAGATCACGAAGTAGATATCTGGTACATGGTACAAGATTCATGGGACTGGCTCAAGTATAGATTAATATAATTTTATTCTGGGAGGAATCACACGTCATGCAGGTGACTGACACAAGTCCCTGCTCCAAGGGTCCTGACCTGATCAGGAGCAAGAGAGAGCAAACCTGTCCTAGACCTCAGACCAAATACCACACGCCACATAAGCACCTGTGATCATGCCCAAACAGGCATGGTCAGTGCCACAGGAATGGCTGGGTGAATCGCTCACTACAAGATCATGTGACAACAGCCAGAAAAGTCACAGTGGCTGGATATTTGTGATGAAATGTTTCCCATCAATGTGTTGGGGGGGGGGAGCCATTGGGAAGTAGTTAGGACATGGTGTGCAGCCCTTATCACATGGATTAGTGCTCTCATTGAACCCCCACCCCCACCCCGAAAGCCTAGCTGTATCCACATCATAGACTGAAAATTCCAGCCTTGGAAATTTGAGGGATAAAGGTATGTTGTCTGCGTTTCCCAGTTTATAACTTGTCATGTTCCGAAGGCAGGTTATATGGGTATATGAATGTGTATGTCAACATGAACAGAGACAAAGTATGTAGAGAAGGATTGCTGTCTACAATAGGAATCACCACTTTAAGAATTTTTTTCTCATTTGGTCTTAATACCAATCTGTGATACAGAGGGAAAGGCCTATGAATGTCTAAAGTTCCCATGAAAAACAAGAGGCAGAATTGCTCTGAACCCCAGCAATGTGCTTATGCCCCTTGGGCCCTGCCTGCCTTGGTGTCTGCTGTTGTCCTCCGATAACCCTCCACCAGATGCAGATTACCCTTCCGTCTCCCTTCACTAGCTGGGCCAGTCACCCAATGCCTATACCAACACATCAGCCATCTGTTATATCTACCTGCGTTGACAGAGCTGTTTATTTATTCAGAGTACATCTTGAGCACCTGTGGGCATTCTGCAGTACAAAGTAGGAGGCAGAGTGACAAAGAGAAGGGTGATGGACCCTGTCCTCATAAACTAGTGAAGAGCAGAACACCAAAATTACATAGGATAAACCATATTAACATGTGAAATTGTGGTGGGGGAGCTGCAACAATGAGAAGCTTCTTGTGTCTAGGGAGTTCTATGAAAGCATGGGAGGGGAGATGGTTGGGCATATGGTTAACACCTAGATAGGAAGGGAGGGAATACGAGTAGATAGGGTCCCCCAGCATGCAACGGACAGCAGAGCCTCAGCCCCAGGGTTCCATGAGCAGACATTTCTATCTCATCTAGGCATCTACTGGCCAGAGCAAGGAGTCATTTGTCACCTCACTTTAAGTTGATGTTCCAATACTAAGAATACACTTTAAAAAAAAATAGAAACACTACCATTATCTTGGAATAGTGTAATTAAATGCCTTGTTTCATAAATATTTAAAGACCTAACTTGACATATGATAACTCCCAAAATATGACATACTGTGGGCCTGCGGCTGTTGCTCTGGGGAAAAGATTTTGCCTAGCAAGCTCAAGGCCACAGGTTCTATCCTCAATACAGCAAATAAATATACAAGCAACCACATAAAGTATAACAAATCCCTGCTGGGGAGGAGGGAGCAGCACTACCAAGGTGTAGACACCCTGCCTACTGGGTGAAGCCTAATCCCCCAGGTCCTGTGAAAACTCCACTTCTGACACCAGATATAGATGCACAAATTAGGATACACAGGATGAGGTTATAATGTGGATTAATATATTTTATTCAGGGAGAAGTCACTTACATAAGAAACTGATGACCTACAAGTTCCCGCTCCTAGGATCCATACCCAGGCTGTTCTCTGTGACCTAACAGAAACACAGAGAAATGGAGCTGGGGTCTAGGACCCCAGACCTAGCCTTCCTCTGTCATATCTGTTCCTGTGACCATGCCCAAACAGGAGTGGTCAGTGCAACAGGTGTGGGTGGGGTGGATACCTTACTACAAGAATCCGTATTCAGAGTTTCTTCATTTGAAAAAAAAAAAAAAAAAAAAAAAAGATCTTCAAAAATCCCTGACAGTAGATTTTGTGTCTTTCAACGTATTCTGGTTGAAGTAACACAGAAAGGTATAGCCGCATTATCTGGGAAAATAACCTCATTCACTAACTTAACAAATATTTAGTGAGCATTATGATAAACAGGGCATCAGTATATGAGTGGGTGTGAATTTATGGCTATCTGGAGTCGGCATTCTACTGAGCATCCACAGAAGGAAGCACATATCACTCCACACTAAGGCTGATCTCAGCCAGTCTTCAGTGCACTGGGAGTCATGGAGTGTATCTTCAGGGCTTCTTCAGGGCATGAAGAAAACATGCAGTGTGGAACTTGATCTGGATGCACTATGCAAGATGAGCTAGAAATGGAACTGGATACAAGAAGGGATGCCCACGCTTATTATGGCAGTAGATGTTGGCATCTAGGAGGCTGAGGCAGAAAGACTACAGATTCAAGGCCATCCTGGGCTATATTGTGAGTTCAAATCTATTCCAAAGAGAAAAAGGAAGAGATGGGAGGAAGGAGGAAGGGGAGGAAGGGAAGAGGATGTAGAAGTAGTAAAAGAATAGGAAAAAGAGGAAGAGACATCCAGGAAGATCAAAAAATGATCCTAAGCCAGAGTAGCCAAATTCACAGATTCCATGTGTTTAGTCAGACTTTCTTTGTACCACTAGTTCCTAAATAATGACATGGAGACTTATTATTAATTATGAATGCTTGGCCTTAGCTTAGGCGCATTCCCAACTAGCTCTTATAACTTAAATCAACCCATTTCTATTAATTTACATTCTGCCTCATGGCTCTTTACTTCTGCAACTCCCTCTGTGTCTGGCTGGCTTAATATTGCATGCATGTATGCCTCAGATTCTTCCCTAGTTCCTTTCTCTCAGGAAGTTCCACCTATTCTCTCCTGCCTTGCTATTGGCTATTTAGCTCTTTATTAAACCAATCAGAAGACACTCAGGCAGAGACACATCTTCAAAGTGGACAAAATGACTATCCCACAACAGATGTGAGGGCTGGTAGGAGAGGAATCCCTTGTTGTGTGCACCAGAGAGCATGGTAGAAAAGAAAGGCAAAGCAGGGGCAGTGTCCACTCTGGTTAAGGACAGGCATTAGATAAGGTGTTTAGCCCAAACAGGCTGTGGCATCAGGTGACCCTCCAATCAAGTGACACTGAACAAATGGGAAGTTACTGAGGGGTTGTTTAACCTCGATTTAACGACCCCATCAGTAAAAGTGATCAGCTCAAACTTAAGTATAAATGGGACAATAAGCCCAGGAGACTGGCTTGACCGTTGATAGTTTGTTATTGTCATGATTAGGACCATGTGAACACTGAACTGGCTTGGAGTGTGCATCTGAAGCAAAACATCTAGAGTGATGTGAAATTGCAAAGATGGGACCTCAGGTGAACCCCAAAGGCACTAATGTCCTCTTACACACAGGGTGTCCAAAAGAAGTGGTGAGTGGACAATAGGGGGCAGGGGCTTTGCACAAGCTCCTATATGAATGAATACTAAGTATAGGTTGCCATTTCTTTCTGGAGCATTTAGCACACTAGGCACATGCCTTTATAGACCAGGAGTCAATGAAGAGGATAAAGCTACACTGCTTTATAAATGAAGAGTTAAACAGCCCAGCCTATGCAGACCCCTTGACCCCAGATTCAAAGCTAACTGGCACTTGATTTGGTTCAGCACACTAGCCCCCACCTCACCACCTGTGGATAGCTCACACCCACAGGCTACTGATCCTGACAGTTACCTCTGAAGGGGCAGCATTGCCCCATCCAGCAGTTCAGAGCCTTTAGCAGGTTGGAGCTTCAACAGTAGGGTTCCACCAGCCTTGTCAAGGGACAGACAACTCTTCCAACTGCCCTTCAGGTTTACTACGCCTTCTTGTTGGCAATTTGGTCCCAGATCCCTGGGGCTGGAACTTAATGTAACTGAAACATACCAACATGTGAGTTAAGATGCTGGTTCAAATCATGACACAGTCCCTAATTATCCATGTGATGGGGAAAAGTGTGTGGTTTTTTAAAACTACTTTCTCTTCCTCATTTGCAATCTTGACACAGTGACCTGAGGCCCAGATCAAATAAGAACACAAAGGTGGCTTGCAAAAGGAATGCTAGTGTATTGTGTGCACAAGCAGCTTCCAAACACAAGCTGTAAGAATCCTATCTTCATGGTGCTAAGTAGAGGAGCCATAGACTCAGGCCCCAGAATCTTGGGGGCTCATTAGTTACAGACTACCTTGCATTTCTATAAAGCCCATTTTAATTCTTTTGTTTCCTTCCTGCAGCCACCTTGAGTCATTTTTGACTCAAGAAAGTGCCCCACTCAGGCAGGGCTCTGCCTCTCTATTTTGATGTTAATTTTAGCATTACCTGGGTGGATTACAGGTCCCAAATAGACCCTTTTTAGAATAAAATTGAGGCAGCCCCGTGACTCACATAATGTTTAATACCATGAGTATGAATAGCTTTGCCATTTGTGGGGGGAACAGATTCTAACAACAAAGACTGCTGGGGTGTTGTTTCCCAATCATTTTCTGAACACTCTCAATCTGACAAATTTGCTTTCGAAAACCGTTGGCATGAAGATGGCATCTGCCAGCTCGAGTGTGTGGGGCGGATGTAATGTTACCAGAAGAAATTCTGGTGCAGCTGTGTGATGTGAAAGCTAGGGGGACTTGATTTTCCCTCTTTTTCCCTTTGAAATATGAACTCATCCCACAAAACAACAACACTGGCTCTTCACACTGCCTCAGGAGCAGGCTCTCGCCTGTTTTTCTTCTCTCCTCCTTTAATGTCCAATCTGGCCTGCCTAAGGAGACACCAAAATGCCAACGCAGTGAAGCGAGTAATTGGCATTTACCACGGGCTCCGCTCTGTTTTTCCAAGCAGAAGGACGGCGGAGTTTGAATGGGTGGGGGTCCCTTTGCTTGTGTCTCCATGCAGTGGGCCCTGCCAGGCTTTACTCTTCCAGCCCTTAAACCTGCGCCAGACTGTTAATGTCTTAATGCTTATTCAAGTGTCAGAGAGTGCTGGCAGATGTCAGAGAGAATGGGGGGCTGTCAATAAGGAAATTACTTACATTCACGGGTGATGGCGGCAGTCTGTCAGGTAGCGTTTGAGAAGACGTCAAGCTGAAGGGAGGAAGCAGAGAAGAAAAGGGGATGACAGCAAACAGCCCTGGGGGAGAGAGCCCTTCTCAGAAAAACTGTTTGGAGACATTTTCCTCTTCTTTTCATTTCTAGAGCTAAACTCTAGGTAACACAGTCACAGGTCACACAATAAGCAAGAAGGCGTTTTCTCTGCCTGCGATAGAAGGGAAGGAAAGGGGCCTTTTGTTTCCTGACATCAGTCAACCTAAGTTGTTTTTCTAAGGAAGAAGCAGGAATTGGCTTCCTGAAACACATTGGTTTTATCTTATTTTACGTGTTTTATTCAATAGTGACTTCCCATAGCTACTGTATTGAAGGAGTGGCGAAAAGCTTTATTGATGAGGTGCACGTGGGAATCCATCATTTTAAAAAAACCGTTTGGGTATGCCAGAGGGAGGAAACGACTTCCCATTTGCTACACAGTTTTAAGGTTAAGTTTGACTGACGGGTATGTCCTCTGTGTAAGGACAGGCTTCTGTCTTTCCTTGCCTGCATGGTATGGACTCCTGGAGATGATGCTTTTGGAACAGAGCTGCAGTTAGAGGTGTCTCAATTCTTGTTTCCTGTGATCATCCTCTTCCTTGGCTTCTTATGCCCGCACAGTACCCATCTTGCCCTCCTCCCATTTGCCTCTTGTCACTGTCTCTCTCCTTACCTCCCTTCACCCTTCCTTCCTTCTTCCCCTCCATGTCCCAAGCCTCTCCCTCCCTTCCTTGTATGTTGGGTTGGTTTTGGAGACAAAGCATAGGCTAGCCTTAACTGCAACCTTCTTGGCTGAATCTCCTGAACATTAGGGTTCTAGGTCCATGCTGCCATACTTAGCCTTTCACATTCCTTTACTGAACTGTGTGGCCATATCCATCCCCCCAGGGTGTGCAGTATCTGTGTGCCTGGAAGAGGAAGGGCCTACACTACTGTCGTCATCAATCAACAGCCAGCTACAACGAGTGAATGGGCATCTAGACGAAAGGCTGAGCCCTGAAGAATCCATTTGGAAACCCGAGGTCTGCTGTTTGTCTCTTTTGATGAGAAAACAAAAACAAAAACAAAAGCAAAAACAACAAAAAGCACCACCACCACCTCTACCAACAAAACCAACTGCATTTGGAGGGAATGTGGATGGAACATTTGTGGTTAATGCTGGGTTCCAGGAGCTGTCTGCACTCGGTGTCCCGCATCCCCAGCTGAAATGTAACTCCCTTTAATATTTTAGAATTTCTCCAAGAAGGAATCAGACTGAGGGAGTTGGATACTTTTTTTTTTTTTTTTTTTAACTAGATGTGCCCAGCAAAGTAGTAGGAGGCAGGGCAGTTGCTCACAGAGTTCCTGGAAGATGCTGCTGGACTGGCCTGGTGCCATTAAGACAAACCTAGAGGTTAAATGAAGGACGGAGCTAAAGTCTGGACTTAACCTAGACTAGATGCAGAGGCCCCTTCCCAGATTTCAGAGAGCCTCATGTTATGCAGGCCCTCCCCTCCCATTCTGAACAGGCGAAGGGGCTGGTGCTCCAGGGTAAGCATGCGCCTATGGTGCTGGTCTGCTCATGTCTTCAAGGTTTCCAGAGCCCAGCTCTCAATTTAGTTTAGCTGCAGTCATGGATGGAGGCTGCTGCGGAGCTTTTGAAGTAGCCTTCCAAGCTTTGAAGTGCTCTCCCGAAGGGCACGTAACACACTTCTGCCAGGAAAAGACAGCAGGACCTACCCCTCCCAGACAGATCCCTCTGGAGACCCTCACGGATCAGGAAAGAGTCCATCTATGTGAGGACAGACTCCCCAGGCTGCCCGCCTGCTCTTTCTCCCTAAGCTGAAGCTGCAAGCAATCAAGTTAAAACTCTGAAAGTGGCTTTGAAGTGTCTGTGGCCCCTATAGCTGTAAGTTCCTCATCACTCTCCCACTGCCCTTGAACACCAGGTCTTCGCCCAATATACTTTGAAATTAAATTCTGGATAGAAAGTATAGGACTTGTGCTGGGAGAAATGATAAAAAGAACACAAAGACCATGCAACAGTAGACAATACCATGCCAGAATCAAGGAGAGGTAAGCGAAAAGTTAACTAGGCATTACAGTCACCATATGTAATTATCTTCCAGATTATTTGCTTATGATATACTATTCTTTCTACTGAATAACTCCATTAAAAGGGTAAAAGTCTATCAAAATCAGTATTGTTTTTTAAACAACAGTAAAATCCATAGTATTTCTGAAATACTTCCCGTATTTCCCCATTCCTAATGTCTGGTTGTTGTCATCCTAATCTTTTACCTAGTTTTCTGCTGAAAACAGGCCAGCAGCAATGGGGGAAACGGCAGCCGTCAATAGCTATTATTTCTTTAGTTCTGGGATCAGGAAATGCCTTCTGGCATTTATCATCTTCATGATGACTCCGAGAAATCCTTTAGCCCAATTTTTCAGGTAGGGAATTGAGATTTGAAATACTAAAGTGTTTAAGAGGAGCCTGGATGAATAATTCCAGTTCAAAAGTCCTTATTTCAGGATTTACTGCTCTCTACTAGGTCATGTGCCTATATAAATGCTTTTAAAATCTTACATTGTAGCATTCTTTTAATTTCAATTTTTATTTTATGTGTATGAGTGTTTTGCCTGCTTGTGTGTTAGTGTGCCACTTGTTTACCTGGTCCCCACACAGGTCAAAAAGGGCATCTGATCCTTTGGGAGTGGAGTTACAGATGTTGTGAGTCATCATATAAGTGCTGAGAATTGAACCTGGGTCTTTTGGAACATGAGCCAGTGTTCTTAACCTCTGAGCCATCTCTCCATCACTCCTGCCACTGAAACTTATGAGCATGAATGATTTTATGTTTACTAGAGTTATAGTCACCTCCATAGACTCTGAGTGCAAGGATCCCAGAAATGATGTCTATTTTTTGCTAATATTAAGACTGTTACATAACAGGGGCATAACATATAATAGAAACATGAGTATTGGTTTAATGAATAGATAAATGAACCCTTATCTGTCTAACTCTGGAATTTTGGAGTTTTAGGTAAGGCAGCAAAATTGCTAATGTAACATGCAATGTTCCACTCAAGCTGCCTGAGTTTGAATCCCAGTCACATCATTTTCATTTGTTTGAACATGTTACTTAACCTCTCTGTGTCTCAGTTTCTTTGTCTTCAAGATGGAGTTAACAGTAAACCTCACCTCAGACAGTTGGGAGGATTTATAGCATGTTCATTCGGTCCCTCAGAGTATTGCATGGAACTTAGACTGTAGACAGGGGTCCTGTTCTGCCTGGTCCTGGAGCCATTTGGATCCAAATAAACACACAGAGGCTCATATTAATTATAATCTGTTTGGATGATGGCTTAGGCTTCTTATTAGCTAGCTCTCTCTTAATTATTAACCCATTTCTATTAATCTGTATATTGCCGTGTGGTTTTGGCTTACCAGAGAATGCCCAGACCTGTTACTCTTTCAGTGGCCACTTAGCATTTCTCTTGAGGCTCATTCTCTGTGTCCTCTCCCCAGAATTCTCCTCATTTGGTGGCCCTGCCTATACTTCGGGCTGGCTACTTGCCAATTAGTGTTTTATTCATCAACCAATCAGAGAAACATATATTAACAGCATAAGAAGGACATTCCCCCATCATTAGAATGCTGAGTACATGTGTTGGATACAGTCATTCTGTAGAAGTGTTCTCACTATAGAGAACTAGGTACTACTGTTAATCTCATCCACACGCTGCTACATTGCTGTGTGGCAGTTCTTATTAAGCAGCCCCAAGCCCTGTTCTGGCCCTTCTGATAGGAGCATCCTGCAGATCCATCATGGAGAAGAACTTTAGGCTTCTTACTCTCAGAAAGAGTTTTTTAACCCTCAATGACCCGAAAAGGAAATAGTCAGCAAAGATGAACTAGCTTTTAAACTTCAAACATGCATTATTAATATTCTCTTATCTATTTTTAAGTTTTCTTCCACTGTTCCACATTGTCTACAACCATTATCAATAGTTGTGGTATGAGACAGAGTGGTCTCAGCATGTTTATATTGACTCAGGGGTCATCAAGGCTCTGTAGACAATTAGGCTTCACTTGTCTTCTTTCTCCAACTGGGAAATGAGTTGGCGTTAATCACATTCATGATGATTTAATGAGATAGGTGTGAGTGTCTAACAACCCTGGTAGATCACAGACACTTAGTGCACGTTTACTGCAACACTTACTCCATGACGCTCCTCTCGCCATTGTTCTGGTCAGGGTAGGGCCGACACTCACTGCCCTTGATGCCCTCTCCCAACTCTTTTTTCAGAGTTTTTCCATTCCTGTGGGGACCAGAGTCCTCAGGGCCCTTTCCATCACGTCCTCACATTTCCCATGAGCTCTCCTGGCTTAGGTAAGGGAATCAAAGGGATGGGCAACAAGGCAGCTGGTTATAACATTTGGATGGGAATCTCCTCACTTGAGCTTCTGACTAGTTTTGGTTTTTGTCAAGGTTAGTTTTGTTTTGACCTTTATAAGTTTCCTTCGCTCACATTCCAGGACTGCATCCTTCCTGACTTGTCTGTTGATGCCTTTGTCATAATTGCCGTCATATTACAACTATTTTCGATGTACACTTTCAAACATCTGCCACACCAGTTGTGTTGCTGGTCACCATATGAAAAATATGATGCATTCAAATTAGGCACCATCCCTCTTTTTCCAGTTACAGAAGTGGGTGAAGACACAGGGAAGGATAGCTGACTTGGCAAGGTCACAGAGACCTGTGGTCTGTGAGACTCCTAAGACACACTTGTATATGCGATACACTGAGCAAAGCACAGTGGCTATAGCAAAAGCTCCATTCTTTTTTGTTAGATTATACACACAACAAGATAAGTCCTAACCTAGAGTGGTAGACACCGAGAGGCTAATGAGTCAATTAATCACAATGACTTCTGCATTTATTGATTTATCTGCAAAGAATCCTTTCTTCTTACATAGAATTTCTCTACCCACCTATTCTCTTGTGGGGCCCGAAAGATGCTTTAAAGATAAAGAAATTGTCTTCACTTTGACACCATCACCTCAATGCGATGTGAACCATGGGCTCAGATATTAGACCACAGGTGTGTACAAACTCTGAAATGTTCAGTGAAGCACAACAGCCCAACTCAAGGCTGGGGATGACCATGAGAAATTTCCCTCCGAGCCATTTTTAGGGCTGAGAATGGGAAATAAGCAAAGTTTCACTTTGATTTGTAGTGAAACCAGGGAGGAATGCAATTCCTGGGACTCTACTTTCTATCTGAAAAAAAAAAGTACATTTCCAAGAGCATCCGATCAAACTTTAAAAAATATTTGAAAATTTGAATCTGTGCTATATTTTCACAGTTCAAACAGGATAAACTATGAATGTATCCTGTGAAGATTTCCCCTCTGTCTCTCTTCCTCTTATAGCCTTCCTCCTCTGGACAGCCAATTACCACTTCCTTATTTACCTACCCAAGGGGCTTTTTACATATAAAAATTCCAGTGTAGACACTGGTCCTTCTGTTCCTTTCTCTCAGACCCATTATGGAATACTGTTCCAATGTCTTGTGCTGAGCCTACATCATACCCAAAAAGTGTCTGTTGCTATGAACATCTATGAGGGTATTGATCAGTTCCATGCTAAGGGCATTTATCTTTTGTGCTTAGAGAATGGATATGTGTGTCTGAGTGTTATTTCACAGGACAAGAGGAGTGCATCTGTGGAATTGTGTCCTTAGATGGGGTTCTTAACAGATGTGCCTCAGTCAGGCATGGTGTCTCACACCCACAGTTCCAATGCTGGCAGGCTGAAGCAGGAGGGTCAAGAGTTCTAAGTCAGCCTGCCCTACAAAGTAAGTTCCAGACCAGCTTGAACTGTATTGTGAGCTCCCGTGTGAAAAAACAAATGAGCAAAATAGGGAACAAACAAAAAACAAAACAAAACAAAAAAAAAACTGGGCGGGGGATATCCTTTGCAACCTTTCACAGTAGATTTTTGCCTATCTAGGGAGTAAACAGTATGTTTTTGATTTACTATTTTGCTATTATGAACAAGAGTGATCATTTTTCTTTTATGTGAAAGCCATTCAGAAACAAAGGGTAGTTTTTGTGTTTTTCGGATTTCCTGTTGGGTCATCGATGACTTTCGTTTTGTAAGTAAGAGTGTTGGCTTCTTCCTGAATTAGCCCTGACATGGGTTTCTTTAGGAGAGAATGGCCATCTTTATCTTCTTATTTGAATTGATTTGAGTTTGCTTGTTGCAAGCACTGACAAATCATACATATGTTTATTGTCTTGTAAGACAAGGCTCAAGTTGAGTTTGAACACATAGAAGTACAGCCATTCGAGTCCTAGCAGCTTTCTTCCCATTGGTTGGAAATCGTTCCGCATGTTTGAAATAAACAACTACAATCAAGGCAAACCCCTTTTTCTCTCCCCATTAGGTTCATTAGCTTCATAGCATGATATTTGGTAAAAGGGAAAAGCCAGAACATGAAAGTTGAAGTCATCTATATGCTGAAATTCACACATCTTGCTGAGAAGTAGTTATTATGAGTCAGGCATTCTGCTTAACATGAGAGTGCATACTAGTACACAAGAAAAATAGATCCTTGACTTTGAGGAGTCCAAACCACCCAACCACGCACTGCCTTCAGCTGCATGTGAGAATGACCTGGGAAGATTCACAGTCCCTTTGTTCAAGCCTACAGGTTTTATTCAGGAACAACTATTTTTTTTAGAACTCAGTAGATTGTTCTAAGTGAAACCACAGTTGAAAACCGCTGGTCTGGCCATACCTTAGAGAAAGCTAGGAAGCCACAGCATGTTTGGAAGAGGAAGTGGTCATGGAAATTTTGATAAGATCTAGCATGAACTACGTAACACTGACTTAAAGTATTCTTACCACAGTGTTCAAGCTAAAAGTAATAAAACCAAAGATTGACATTCAGATTTATAGGGAATATAGAGGTTGGATGAGCAATTAAATATCACTTACAGAAAAACATTAAGCAAGTACAGAAAGTAATATTTTCTCTAAGACAAGTTATTTAGTTTTTAAAAGAGCCTTAAAATAATCTTGGGGATAATTTTGAGACTCATTTAGGAAATTTAAAGATGTAGTAGAAATTAGATGATAGGGACTATTATTAGATATTCTTCAGGGATCTTATACTGTAGTCTGTATGCAATAATATCCTTATTTTAGGAAACACAAACAAGTGTATTTTAAGGATGTTTATGATACTCAAATATTTAATGGTTCTTCAACAACACAAAATAAACTTATACAGAATGAGAAGATATACAGTCACACTTGTTTTTTCTTTTCTTCTCTTTTCTAGTTTGTTTTGGTTTTAGAGAGAACCTTACTCTATAGTGAGGCTGGCTTGAACTCACAATAATCTCTTGCCTTGCTGCCCCAGCTTCCCAAATGTTGAGGTTACAAGTGTGTATCATCACACATTATAGAGGAGGTGGTGTGTGTGTGTGTGTGTGTGTGTGTGTGTGTGTGTGTGTGTGTGTGTTACTTTTTGAGATATCTCTGTTGTTTAGTGTGACCTTGAACTTTTTATGTAACCCAGGTTAGCCTTGAACTCCCAATCCCCCTGTACCCTCCTCTTGAGTGTTGGGATCACCTGGCTTCAGCAGAATCAGGGAGAGGCTGAGGTGTGAGGCATGATGGTGGCTGCGAATAGCTATGATTGTTATATTTAATTGACTGCCATTTTCTAGAGTTTGTGCTAACGACTGGATGCATCATTTAACTTCATTTTCAAAACAAGTGTTAGGTTAGTTAGATGTGGGGAAGTCTTAGACATGAAGCTGAGTGTGACAGAGAGTCTGTCAAGTGCACTCTGTACTGGGGTTTTACTCAAGTTCTCCCTCTTTCCTCCGTGGGTGATCTTCATTGTTTTGCAACCTTGCCTGCCCCAAACATCATAACCATGTGTGGGGCAGTGCAAAGGACAGTGTCTTGTGTCTCACTTTGGTTGCAGCACTTATTTGAAAGTCAGTCAGTGTCTATGTGTCTGTTCTGCAAACTCTGATTATGATACAAGACACATGTTCTCTGGAGTAAGGCCTGCTGGGTCCATAAGTAAAACTTCTTATATCTTCAAGTTTTCACTTCAGTGGTGGTAGAGATAATAATGAATCTTGTGTATGATTGTTATAAGATTAATAATATATCAGGAAACAATGGAACAAAAATGTTTATAAATGGTAGCTGTGTTCCCCACCTTTCTTTAAATTTAACTTGGATGTCCCCAAAGAACTCTAGTTTATACAGAAATTCAAAACAAAACAAACCTTATGTTCAAGTGATTGCAATACTGGGCCCTGAAAGTATGTCCGTGGCTGTCAACCCGGCACCAGGCATTATGACATCGAATCCCTAACTGGGGTACCGAACGTTGTATTGTGTGGTGTTAACTGCTATGATTTAGTAGTCTACACCAGCTATTTAAAGATTTTATATAGGAACTGAAGATTATGGTATTGTCAGTAGATTTCCAAAGCCAGGCAAAGGAGCTGGAGAAATGGCCCAGGAGTTAAGACCACTGGCTGCTCTCACAGAGGACCTGAGCCCAATTCCCAGCATGCACATAGTGACACCATTACCTGTGATTTCAGCACCAGGGATCTGACACTCTCCTTTGTCATTTGATAGTACCTGCACACACATCAACAGAAATAATAAGTCAATATAATAAACATAAAAGACATAAAAGACAGAATCTGTGATTGTTAATAGCCTATCTGGGGGCTCTGAAAGTTCATCTTATATGTCTAGAATTGTATGAGGAAAACCACTGGGAGAGGAAAACATAGGCTGGATCTTTCCTCCACAGGTAAATAGTCCACCATTTGGGTTAGTACGTATAGAAAAGTGTAACTATTAGATAAACTTGAGGATTCAGACTGTTAAACATAGCAAACCATTGTCCATTGTGTAGCAAATGAACAAAGCCCTTTCCTATCACACTAGACATGTGAGACACTCTGACCTTGAAGTAGGGACAGGTAGCCATCAAGTGCATTGACATTCCTGTCACCTCAGACCCGCAGCGGGGTCAGAACTGGCAAGGGAAAGAGGGAGGCTGTCCTGAGCGAAACAAAGCAGCCAAGCCTCCATCCTGATAGAGCCAGGCAGGGTCAAGAAGGCCCAGTGCTTTCAAGCCCAGTTGACAAAACAAAGGGGGCGTGGTCAAAAGAGAGAAAGTGATAGTAGTGACAGGAGGGGAGGAATTCCCTAATGAAACGGTGGAATCACCAAACTGCAATTCTGTGTCTTCCTAACATTGATTATCTTTAGGGTCAGATGATAACATACAGAACTTAAAACAGAAACAGGTCTCACCTTGGCTTAGGTAGCAGAGCATTTACCACGTGGGCACAGAGCAAAGGCAAAGGCTTACAAAGCCCCTCTTTGAACCAGCAGGTGTCGTCTGGCCCTGGAGCCCGCAGGTGATCCATGGTCCATTTGATCTATAATTACATCACGCTATGGATAGGCTGGTGAGCAGAAAGCAAGTATTCAGGGAAAGTGAATTTAGGGCCTGAACGAAACACACACACACACACACCAGTAATATTTTTACTAAGGCATTTACTAATTAAGCATTGAGTACCTACTGTCTGTTAAGTATTGTTTTGTTATCAGGGCCGGTAAAGACAAGGTCATTGTTAGCTTCTGCCTTTTTAAATTATTCTATTGAAATTGTCTCTTTCTCCATCTCTTCCTCCATCCTACCCTTTTTCTCCTCTCCATTCCTCCCTCCCTCTCTCTTTCTCTCCCTTTTTTCTTCCCTCCTCTCATCCCCATCTTCCTCCCCCCTCCGTCTCTCCCTCCCTTCTTCTCTCTCTCCTCTATCCCAGGGTAACCTTGAGTTGTTTTCTCTATATACGAGTGTGTCCTTGAACTTATGATCCTCCAGTTTGGGGGATGAAATCCAGTGCTCTCTCCATGCTGGGCAAGCCCTCTGCCAACAGGAGCACATCTCCACCCCAGGACTTCTACTCAGCCTCATTCTAACAGCAGATATAAAAATAGACATATAATCTTAGAGCGAGCGTTAATATCCCCCAGAGATCCTGAAGCGATTACCATCTTAAAAACGAAGTAGGATGGCCCTATCCTGACAAAACCCACTGCTAGCTAGCTCCTTCTCATCCTTCAGAGCTGAAAGGAAAGCAGCCTTCCCAGAACCCTCCAAATACACCCCCAGGGAAAACACATCTTTGTCCAGGCATGGGCATGTCTGTAAGAACTGTTTATTTATATATTGATTGATTTTTTTAAATTTACTATATTTTTTATTTTTTAATTTAAAATAGAAACAATCTTATTTTATATATCAATCCCAGTTACCTCTTCCTCCCATCCTCCCATGCTCCCTCCCGTCCCCCATCCCATCCCTCTTCTGCTCATAGAAAGGGTGAGGCCTTCCATGGGGGATCATCAAAGTCTGTCACATCATTTGGGGAAGGGCCTAGACCCTCCCCCACTGTGTCTAGGCTGAGGAATGGGCTCCCAAAGTCTATTCATATACTAAGGATAAATACTGATCCACTACCAGAGGCCCCATAGACTGCCCAGGCTTCCTAAGTCTTCTAACTGATACCCATGCTCAGGGGGCCTGGCTAAGCACTAAGCTGAACTCTTGGAACCCAGCTGTAGAGACGGAGGAGTGATGAGCAAAGGGGTCAAGACCAGGCTGGAGAAACCCACAGAAACAGCTGACCTGAACAGGGGAAAGCTCACAGACCCCAGACTGACAGCTGGAAAACCAGCATAGGAAGGACTGTAGACCTCACCTGCTGTCTGCCTCACCTTCCTGTATGGTCACTCCATGATGGCAGCTGCCTCCTCTGATTTTCCTCAATGAATTTTGTTAATTCCTTCTCCAGGGGCTGTCCTGAAAGCTTTCAGTAACGTCTGGAATTTAGGCAACCAGCCACCCCCTTGTAACCCATTTCTGAAGATTAGCTGTCAGACATTTGGGATTAGTGCCAGGGAGGGAGCTGGATCAGTAGGTAAAGCACCTGCTTTGAGCCTAGCAACCCCAGGATGATCCCCAGAGCTCACATGGTGAAAGTTAAGGACCAACCATGACACACTGATCTGTGATGTTCACATGGACACCATGTGGGCACCCCACCACCCTGTACACAAGATAGAGAAAATGTGCTTTTGTTTCAAGACATGAAATTCAGTAATAAACCTGGCTGGTCCCAAGCCAAGCAGGACATTTGGTTACCTGACTGCCATGCAAATGCATTGAATAAAGGATTGATGTCACAGAGAAATTGAATCTTTAAGTCTGTTTTAACCAGACTAAAGCAAGGATGTTACCATGCCTTGGTATGTACACTGAGTACTAGTCACTGGCTGTCATGTAGACCTGAGTTGTTACTAACATCCCAGAGAAATGTCCCACCTCTGTCAAGCATTTTAAAATGCTAGTTAACTAACTAGAATGTTATTAACGTGGAGAGTAGGAATGTTGCAGGTCCACAGCCAAATTACCTTGGATTATCTTAGTTCCTAAACGGCTCTTTGTTACCGTTCTCTGTGTGTGACCCACATCCTTATCACTATTAGGTAAGTTGTTTTGGATAGACTCCTAGCTTCCAGCAACCCAAAAGCTAAGTGTCATCAGATAGCATTAAGGCTATAGCAGCAGTTCTCTCCGCTCTAATATCTTTAAAAGATGTTTTGCTTTATGATTAACTTTGTTCCAATACTATAAAAACTTTACTGAACTGTTACCACATTGGAACATTACATTATTTGGGATAATCTAATTTTATGTTCCTGAGCTATTGTCGCTCATTATTTGGCTCGAAGGTAAACCATCAAATGCTGTGAGGTGAGAGCTGAGGTTTTGTTTTTGCTTTTTGTTGTTTTGCATCATTGGGGCCTGAAGGAAAAGGGAAAGCAGAGTCCTGGGAACAGATCAAGAGTCCCCCCAAACACTGGGGTCAGGATGCAGACGTGGGCTCTGAGAAACACTGTGCCCTTTCTCTCTGGCACCAGTGGTGCTGAAGCAAGTCTGTCACTCCTGGGCCTTGCCAAGCCACTTGGTTGTTCTTGGTTTCCAAGAATAAGATCTCATATTCTTAGTCTAACAACTATGGGTTAAAGAAGGCTTTTAAGTGGGTATGCATAGCTCCGTTGGCAGAGTAGTCCATGCGTTTAAGACCTTGGGCTACATAAACTGGGCATGGTGGCACAACCTGCAATCTTAGCACTGCAGAGGTGGAGGCAAGAGGACCAGATGTCCATCATCAAGCTATGTAGTGAGTTCAGCACCTGCCAGGGCTATCTGAGACCTGTCTCAAAATAAAATGCAAGCAAATCAGTCAGTCAATCAATCAAACAAACAAACAAACAACAAGCCAGTCTTTACAGAAGGCTGCAGTCTTTAACTTCATGTAACTCTGAGCATCTGAAACAGCTTCTCTAAGGTGGTTGGTTAAGTTCTGTTCTAATCTGACCAGAGTCCTTTTGAAATGCTGCCAGAGGCTATCCAGGTGAGATAGCGCTGCCTGCATTTGCTCTGCCAGGCCTCCTAGTTTGTGCGGCTTCCCTGTAGAACTCTCTAGACCAAGTCTTGCTAGCCTTTGGGCAAATGGCCACTGCCATGTCATTTTTTCCCCCAAAGCATGACTGCTTAGCAAGTCAGATACTGTCTATTCCTTGAGACATGGATGACTGCTCCTAGATTTGGAGTGAAAAAGTTTTCATTGTTTGTGGCTTTCAAATAGTGTGTGTGTGTGTGTGTGTGTGTGCGCGCGCGCGATCGTGTGTGTGTGTGTGTGTGTGAGAGAGAGAGAGAGAGAGAGAGAGACAGAGACAGAGACAGAGAGACAGAGAGATGCTAGGGTACACAGCATTATGTGTTGGTCTTTACCTTCTACCTTGTTTGAGACAGGGTCTCTTGTTTGCTCCTGAGTATACTAGGTCAGCTGGCCTGAATGCCACTGGAGATTCTTGTCTCTACTTCCCATGTCTCCATTGGAGCAGCAGGGTTATAGATGTGAATTACCGTGGCAGGCATCACAACGGTTCTGGGGATCCAAACTCAGGTCCTTGTGACCCACTGAGCCATCCCTGTAGCCTGGCTTCCACAGGAGGGGGTTGGGATGAGTGGGAGACAGAAAGATAGGCTGGAGGGGGGATATATAGAGAGAATGCATATGGCTGGGAACACACAGACACAGACACACACACACACACACACACACACACACACACACACACACACACACACACTTTCCAGTAATGCTCATGAAGCCCAGCAGGCCCCTTGACAAGTTTTCTTTCCTCAAGTTTGTTGCACTGTGACGCAAGTTACAGGGTTGGCTTTGATAGTGTTTTGTCTCATCTGGAGAAAGAACAAAATTCATGTTCATTTTTTTTTGTTATGAACTCTGAATCAAAAGGTTATGACTAGCATTAAAGTGTGAGGGGCTAGGACCAAACATCTATTTAGAGATGTTTTCAAAACACTATCCTAGTCCAACTATTTTGGAGGAAAATGGCACTTGTTAGTATTTTGGACATCAGAAAAATTTGAGTTTATGACTTGTACCAGCTGGTGTTTGACTTTTTAACGGGGGTATTTAGGAAAGGAATTTGTTGTGAGTTTTTTATGAAATAACAAACAGAATGTAAGGCGAGTGTTTTCTTTTCTTGTGGGACTTTTGTCTAGACTGGGACATTTTGTTTTGTCCTTTGCTGTGGACTTCTTGCTGTGAGAGGTGTTGAATTCATACCTCTGTAGAGAAGAAGGCCTTGGGCTTCCACAGATTTCATTCCTTTTAAACTTGGATGATCTCATAAATCACTGAGCCATGGTCTGGCTTAGACAATTTATCTTCTCTTTCCTTTTAACTCTTTCCAAGTTCTGTGTCTGTCGACAGCCATGGCTATTGAGCCCATCTCTCACCCCAACACCTCTTTTTCACTCTTGCAACAGATCTCAAGAAAAGGCACCATTGGACCCTTGGAGAGACAGATCCACAGTTGCTTCCATTTTCTTCCCAATCTTGACCACTTTCAGAGACAGCGAATTAGAGACAATTGTGTGGGTAATTGCAGATTCTAAAATTATCATGAGTTGATTCCAGGCCTTGGAAACATTAATCATATGCTAATGGTGCTACTGTGAGAGATTGACTTTGAAGCAGATTTCAGTCACAAAGCCAAGCACATTCCTGTGTGTCACAGTGCCCATCACAGAGTGGAACCCACACAGTCACACCAAAGCACGAGAGGAGGCTAATGTAATAAACAAGTGAGGCCATCATATTCTTCAATAAACTTACACCACATGCATTACTGTTTTGCACAGTGGCACCCAACACAATTACCTGAACTACTGATCGGTTCTTAAACTTTATAAATGTGATCAACCCATACATAGAAAAAGTTAAGAGAAATTTTTAATTTCATCAGTATAGATTGTGTTTAAGTAAATATATAAGTTTAAGTTTATATAATATAGCTGTATGGGAAAAATCAAATTTTGGTTATAGATTCTTCCATTTTTTAAGGACTTCACAAAATAAAAATGCTAAGTATTTATTTACCTGCACTCGGTCAAACCTGCTAAGACTTTCTTCATGAGAAGAACTGAATTCTATAGCTTAAGTTAGAGCGCCATCGGCCTCCCATGCCCGGGCTCAGCTGCCCTGAGACAGAGATGCTCTCAGCCATCTAGAGAAATACAGGTGACTTCTATGATCTGTCCATGTGAGCACATGTGTGTGAGTGTGTGAATGTGTGTGAGTATGTGTAAATGTGTGTGTGAGTAAATGTGTGTTAGTGTGGGAATGTGATTGTGAGTAAATGTGTGTGTGAGTGTGAGCAACTGTGAGAGTGTGAATGTGTGTGTATGAGTGAATGTGTGTGAGTAAATGTGTGAGTGTGTATGTATAAGTGAGTAAATATGTGTGAATATGTGAATGTGGATGAGTAAATGCGAGTGAATGTATGTGTATAAGTGGTTGTGACTGCATGTGTGTAAGTGTGTGTATGTATGAGTGAATGTGAGTGTAAGTAAATGTGTGTGAGTAAATGTGTGTGAAAGTGTGTGTGTGTGAGTAAATGTATGTGAATGTGTGAGTGTGTATATGTGTGAGTGAATGTGTGTTAGTAAATGTGTGTGAGTATGTGAATGTGTGTGTATGTGAGTGTGAGAAAATGTGTGTGAATTTGTGTGTGTGATTAAATGTGTATGAGTGAATGTGTGTGTGTGTGTGTTTGTGTGTGAGTGAATGTGTATATGAGTGTGAGTAAATGTGTGTGTGAATGTGTGTATGTGAAACACATTTAACACAGTGCCTTTTGTGTTGGAATGCTGGTAATACTGCTAAACTAAGGTTTATCCACATGGCAAATGAATATTTGGGTATTTTCACTGACTTAACTTCACAAATCACCCAGAAACTGTTTTAGACTAATTGTCTGATCCAGTGCTTCTCAACCTTCTTACTGTTATGGCCCTTAATGTAATTCTTCACATTGAGGTGACCCCCCAACCATGAAATTATTTTCATTGCTATTTCATAACTATAATTTTTCTACTCACATAAATCATAATGTAAGTATCTGATACTTGACCCCTGTGAAAGGGTTGTTTGACCCCCAGGTTTCAAACCACTGGTCTAATTGACTTAAAAGATGATGTAATCTTCTGATTGTTTATCTGACTGTGAAAGAGATCAGTTCTCAGGTATGTGATTTCATAATAACAACAGCAAATGCTAGTTGAAGAAGCCTTTTGACCACTGTAATTTTGTGAGGTCTGACTAATAGATTAACCAGAAGGCAATCACTGTACTGGCAAAGGTACTGAAGAGTTTGTTCTTTCATTGTTTTAAACATTAAGTAAGATCAGAAATTACCATGACCGGCAACATTTACAGAATTTCACTGTCAGCAGGATCTAGAGAACTCTACTCTGTCATTTCATCAGGAGTCCTTAGTGTAGACTATCTGTCCTCAGTATTTGATAACAAATTCTTCTATAATGTAAAGGCATCCCTACAGAGTTGCCCCTTCAGGGATAATAATTAGCAAGTCAAATCCAGGTATTGTTTGAAGTCCTGAGTTATTTCCGGGTCTTGGACAAGTGTAACTTTGCTATTATCTTGTTAGCCTTGGAGAGATCACTTATTCTCCCTGGGACTCAATTTTTTTATTTCAGAGATGCTTTGATTGGTGGCATGAGGATAGGAGAGATTAGAAGAGATGAAAATTAATATTATTCCCAGCTCTAAAATTGTCTTATTCTATTATTCATTTTCTCCCTTTTTCCTTCTGACACAGTGTTCTAGGACATAGAGTGATAATTAGTTAAAACTGAAGGGGCCTTCTAGAAAAATAAAAAAGCTTAATATAAAAAGGGTAAGAATCCCAGATAAAACTCTCTTGTCATCATTGGCCAAGGAGAAAATTTGATGCATTCCAGGATACATGAGACCCTGTCTCAAAATAAAACCATCTTATTCTTAATTCATTTCAAAATCAACTCATTCAAATGAGAACAGATAAATCTTGCCAACATAGACATCACAAATAAAGAAATACATCTGCTATTCACTATAAGGGTTTAGACAGTGAAGACTATTTACATAAATTCACGCAGTTACACACCTGTCCAAAATAGTGGGGCACTGTAAGCAAATGGCCCGCGTTTATTAAGTGTTTCTTTGTTAGTGCAGAAAAGTATGCCATTGTATATCACATTATCAACAGAGATGTGTTGCTGCATGCTCTTATGATTGTGTCAAGTTATATTAGCTATCAATTGTCAGCACTGACTGTAAGGACAGAGATTGTCTGTGTCACACATCACTGCTTTGTAGGAATAAATATGAACTTCTAAGTAAGTGAAAGACTAATGCTCATTAAAGGAAAAGCAACAGTGTTGCCTTTGACAGTTATTGTTTATAGTAATTTTTAGAATTTTTACATGCCCTTAAAAGAACTGAAGAACCATGGTAGATACAGTGGAATTTTCCATGCAGCTGCGACATTCTTAGTGGAACTTTTGTTTCTGTTGGATGAAGAGTGGCAGGGATAACAGCATGGGCAAGGATATGTGAAAGAGACTCCCCAAAGTTACCTTCTGTATTCAAGTCCTCCCACTTACGGGTGAAGTACTAGCAGGCTGCATATAATCTTCTCACTGGTCCCAGAAAATGAAATTGCTTATCTTCTATCATGGCTGCAGTTAGACCGGGAGACTTGTGCAAACTCAGTCAGTATTCCCCCTGAAACAATTATTAGATAGGAAAGAATTTTGTAAACTGGCACATGTTGGTAATTGTTGACAGGTTCACTCCAAGGTTAACCCGGTCATTTGCTTCATCACAGAAATCCCTCCCAAGCATCAAGGCTGTCTTATAGTCATCAAAGACTTGATGACATTGGGCAAGGAGTCCGAATCACAAGTAGATACCATTTCAGACCTGCCCTTCCTTGCCCTTCTTTCCATGGTCCAGGGATGTGAATGTTTGAAACCCACCCCCCCCCTGTATTTCCATGGAATTCCAACATAGCCATGTTCTAAGCAGGATTGGTCATGGACAGATTTTTCTTGGGTCAAAGCAGGAAGAGGGCAGGGAACCAAAGCACGCCAAGCACCCTCCTTCCCCTTCTGCTGTAGGTCTTCAGACAGTAAGGAAAGGGAAGTGGTGGACAGCAATGTTAAAAACTAGGAAGGAAATAAGGGATTTTCTCTAAGGTCTGGAACCAGGCTGCTCTTGTTGTCCTAAGACCTTGGTACAGTAACTCATCTTTCCATTGCAAATGAGTGAGGGTGAGAGTTCAGAGGCAAAGGGCCCCAGGAGGTGAGCCTTGTACTCTGCACTGTCTTGGCCATACAACTGCAGTGTTTCCTCCTCTGCGGTGTGTGTAGGCGTGGGTGTTACTGTCTCTTCCTTTCTTTCAAATCTTTGTGTTGTGAAATGGAAAGACCTTTCCTTTCTTTAAAAGGGAGTGAGTGGTTCATCTGTTAAAAATTTTAGGTATCAGAGGATTTTTTTCTTCTTATTTATTGTATTTATATGTCACTAAGAAAACTATTCCTGTGAAAACAGGTTCACAAAGTTACAAAGTAATATTCAGCAACTATTAGATGCAGTTCATCAATGCTTTATCTGCTGGTTCTTCCTGGCTTCGTTGTACAAAATTCTCATCTTTTGTCAAAACATACTAGAGGTCATATAAACCATCCTTTTAAAGAGAGGGTTTTTCTTCAATTTGAAAGCTGGAAGAACAGGCAGTGTCCAGGCTACCTGGTGACTAGTAATGTGACCTGTGCCTTTGTTTCTATCCATTTACAAGCTGGAGCTCAGGTTTCATACCTTCAATGGCCTATATACATATTCCAGAGTGACTGGGAGAACAATTTAGTGAGAAAATGGAAAAAAAACATTCTGAGGAATTACGTGACCATTTTGTGAAGCCCTTAAAGTTCTGTAACAACTCATGGTATCAGAAGGTGCTGTGCAGGCTACCAGGGGGGAAAAGCTGTTCACAAGACTACCAGCCATAAAGTCTGTGAACCATAGTAAACATAGCCCAGCTCTGCAATAGTGGCACTTATGGTATGAATGTAACCAGCAGGTATTTAATTGGACTTAAGGGCTTTGCAAAGGAAGGGGCTTATACCTGGTGCTGTAAACCTAGCCATGAACCCACGCCCGGAGAGGCCATAGACTTTAGAGGAGATTGCATTTCAATCATTCTGCTAATTTAGTACAGCTTCCAACTATATTTATCCTTACACCCATAGATAGGTACAAGTTCTCACCATTAATCAGAGAAACTTTTCTTTTTCAGTAGATGAGTGAATGCTATTGTAGAATTCCTCAACTGATCAAAATGCAGGAACAAGTGGTCATGAGGTTCCCAGCCCCAACTGGAATGTGCAGAAGACAATCCTTACACCTAAGACTCAGGGAACATAGTGGGAGAGAAGACAGAAAGACTGTAAGAGACAGAGGACCTGGGTGAATGTTGTGAGACAGTATTTTCTAGACATGACAGAGATGCTGCATCCATGTACCAATTGGTCTCAGCAACTCTCTCTCTCTCTCTCTCTCTCTCTCTCTCTCTCTCTCTCTCTCTCTCTCTCTCTCTCACTGTGGTATATGTGTGTGTGTGTGTACATATTAATAAATAGAGAATAAGAGATTGTGAATATAGGGGGTGGATGGACAGGAGGAGTTGGAAGGATTAGAGGGATGAGTAGAAATAATATAAAGATGGTGTACTTGTGTATGAAATTCTCAAAGATAAAACAAAACAAAAAGAAAGGAGGAAAGAGGGAAGGAATAAAGAAAAATAAAGGAAGGAAGAAAAAAAGAAAGAAGAAAAGAAAGAAAAAAAGAAAGAAAGGAAGGAAGAAAGAAAGAAAGAAAGAGAATGGAAGGAAGGTCCAAGCAAGGGCTGTCAATCCACTTTGGCTCCGGATGTCTTCAGCATTTCTACTACACCGACTTTCTATCATGCTCTCTTACAACTTTCCTTCTTTAGTCCCGGCTCATGTTCTGGTGTCTCATCTTCCTGTATCACAAGGAGTTTTGATATTTGTAGACAGTTGTATTTACATTTTCATTTAAGGTTCAAGTGCCTTAATGAAATAGCAAGATATAGCTAAT